>CM024168.1:10575646-10803383 GCA_013433145.1 Ascaris suum
TATTACTGGGGTCATGGGTCGGAGTAATAACACACGGAGTTCAGACTTCGTCGATGCGACTAATGATCATCTATCATGAGGTAGAACGAGCACTGCTACATGATTTCTTCCGAAGTCGCGATCTGCTGTTGATTTTATCTGGATATTTTTGCTCCCCGTTGCATTTCGCTTTGCTACTGTTTTACTTCTTTTATTTATGTAAATGCTTCTGTGGATAGTCATTGATCTTGAGTTCGATACGCCTTTTTTCATCCATCCTCTCTGGCTAGGATGGTGGAAATAACTTCTGTTTTGATCGTACGGTTTATAAGAAATTGTTAAAACATGGCGTGCTCCCTGTAGAAGCCATTTAGTTAAAACTTATATCCTCAGGATAGACGCAAGAGAAACTGTTGAAGACGACATAGTTGCCGCTGCTGTTTGCTCTGGATAGGTTAATTTGCTTGCTCGCTGTGAACAGGATTGAGGTGTGCTGGTTGAAGAGAAGCAATTGCTTCTGAGTTGCATAATCCAGCAGCATCGTCCTTAATCTCGAAAATAACGAGTGGAATCGCATAAAATTAAGCTTCCCCTTATGCACTGTATCTTAAGAGATTTCGCTGCTGGTTCATTGCAGCGATTCGAACTTGAAATCTGAATAGGTTTTGGAGAGATGGAAAGATTAAAAGATTACGTACCATTCTGTTGTATGGAACAGAACAACGCAGTTTAGCACAGTTTTCGAGGCACAGGAAGCGTCGTGGTTTCAGCGCAATTTAAGGGTACCTTATGATGATTCCTGCATGTATATTTGTCCGGCTGTCTTCGGCATTTTCAATCAAGGAATCACTAGAGCTGGGACTGCGAACTGGATAGCACACCGCGTAGGTTGGCTCGCACCCATGGTACAAACCTAACGAGGGGTTTAAAAGCATCTGTCAGTAATGGACTTAAAAATTTCCATGCATACTGCGTCGTGCGAACTTGCATTTTGCATCGGCCACGTCATAAAATGCCGAATTTTCATGAAAGGTTCACGTGGTTTAAGAGGTCAGTCAAGATTTCGGGGCGGTAACTGTAGGTTTCACTTTTGGACAGATCCCGCAACGATTGCATCAGCATGCAGAAATAAAGAACAACAATGATTTCACTTGATCAGCAAAAAGGGGCCAGATTGTTGGTCCTAAAGAGATCACTTATTTCTGTTGTCGCGTATGCACAAGCACATTTGACAAACTTATTTGTTCCAAAGCTCTAAGTGGGTGGTCACTGTCGGACACTATTGCTGCGACACCTCAATGATTAGTGATCAGTAACTACGTATTCCTTTCGCATGGATTATAACGTTGTATGCTCGCTTGTGATGAACCCCTTGCGCCTAATGGCATGCTCTTTTGACGCATCTCAGAAACGTGCTAATAGGCTGCGTTGCTATCTCCGAAATAGGCTTGTGTTGACGGTAACAAATAAGTGTCTCTGCATTACAAAACAGCCGGGCCATCGTCAATAAAATGCCAGCGAATATGTTTTTGATTGGTTTGTTGCCACGACAAAAGAATAACGGACAGTTCTTAATCATTCATCCCCTGTGGACGAGAACATCCAAGGGCGCTGAACTGTTGCAAGTCTCTCTTGTTTTCGACGGATATACGGTCCTTCGAATGAACTGTCGTTTCCGTTCTCAGTATAGGGATAATATTTCGGCTTGTACCAAATACCAAATTACTATATTTACTTTACCAACTGTTTTCATCCGCGAAAAAAGGAGCCGCAAACACCTTGCGTTTCAATGTTGCGCGGAATGACAGGTTTTGCGTTTCTATATCGTGATAAGCGGCAGCATATGCGAAGCGATGCTTCATAAGTAAGCACGATAATGAAAACTTCTGAACTGAACTCGCTGAATGTGCCGACCTCTGCACGGGCAGGTTAATAAATGTTCATTCGATGGATTCAACACAGGGAACATTATTCGTTTGCTGTTGTGCACGCAGACGGCTGTAATGGAAGAGTTAACAAAGCACGTGGAAGGCATTCTGCTGACACTGTCTCTGAAGCACTTCAATGTGCTTATGTCGGGAATCATCGCGAAACAACGCTGATTCACAGCGACGCTGAGAATGAACAAAGGCGCCACTCTCACACTCCAAAAATGATGCACTGTCTCACTTCCTAGAAAAAAATTGTGCCATTCAAATGAATGACACGGAATAGCCGACAAAGACGGAGCACTCGGGATGTAAAAGCGGGGAGTGGAGGAGAAATGAGGCTTCTGCTTCTTCTTCTTCTTCTTCACTTGCTCTCGCGAGCCTCGAGGGCCTCATCTTCGCTACCCTCCGGCTTCTTATTCGCTTCGCTGTGCTCGACTCGTTTCTCATGGACAATGACTATCGCAGTTGACAATATTATTGACGATCAAAGCGCTCTTGAAATTCGATAATCGACTGCGCAGAATACTCGATCTGCTGTGTTTAGCCTCAGCTCGTTCGAAGTTAGTTCTGATTTTCGTTTTGAAGTTCAAATTTATTTCGCTAACATTTTGTTTGCGACAGTTTATGCAGCAATGGTGCAGTCGCTTGGAACGACTGGGACTGCGTAGGTCGTTCGAAGGCCGTCGAAATGAAGAAGGGAAGGAGGTCTACCTCTTTCTGCAGCAGTACCTACCAACTTCCAAGCCATAACTTGGCCGGCTGGCAAACTTGATACCATCGACATATCGAGGTGGGGCCGTTGAGTAAATTTGCTGATAAAAAACTCATTTAAAGTTCTAGTTTAGTTATGAATGCAGTAACCGAATATGCGAACGAGTGACTGAATTTTAATCCATTGTGCGAACGTCGATCTGTGAATATACAGAAGCGCATACAACGACACTTCTCAGTCAATGCTTGCTTTCCTCAGTGAGCGAGTGGTGGATCTTCTCGACACATGCAAATTTCGTAATTGTGACAGCTAAGGTTGACCACATTTCCATTGTCCAGTCAAGTAGAAAAACTGAGGATGTGGTGGGAAGAGACAGAGTACAGGTATCAGAATTGCTAGAAGAGGCTCTGGGCAGATATGAGGTGGCCAGGAGTGGGAGGAAGTCAACCAGACTTGGAAATTGTTAGGGAGAGCAGAAGGATTGATATAGAACGGTAGTTACCCGCGGGAAACTGTGGATGGACACAAGTCTTTCACTAAAGTGCGATGAATTCTTCGTGATCTCAAGACGTTGACGCTGTTACCCAGATTTATTCCACAGAAATTAACAGCAGAAGGCAAAAGAAACTGAAAATCTGAGAGTGCAAAAAGAAAACATGGCAACAAGATTTCGGCGGAAAGAGAATCGCCGAAAGATGATAGCACAACTCGACAATATGGCAGTATTCCAGAGTATAGTTCCCTTTTCAAGAAAAACAGTGCGTACTAGAGAAGAATAGAATTGAGTGAATAATCCGAATGAAGCTTATGAACAATGGATGATATTGATCAAACTTCTACGCGAACAAGGCACTAGAGTCAACGAAGGTGTGCAATAGTTTTCATGTAATAACGATTCGAAACCACGGAGAGGATTCGCCATCAAGACAATGTTTCAGGGAGTTGGAAGACTAAGAAATTAAGAGGGAAGTAAAGAGCTCGTTCGGTCCGCTCTTAGCATGCAAGCACGGAAACTGCGAAAATCCATTATATTTTTCCATTGCGTATTTTGGACCCTGTAGCATATATGTAATGCCTCACAAATATAATGGCCATTTCTTGTAATCTGCATAATTCTTCGGCAAATTGGTTTGCAAAACAAGCGTTCTGACATTAGCAGCGTCGTTTTTCCCACACTACAACCACATTAGATTGGCGCAACAGCACTCGTAGCCTGCGAATGAGGATTTCTTCTGATATCCATTGATTAAGGCCTTTAGGCTAGGAGGATGTAACAGCTCTCACAAAGAAACGTCATGCATCAACTCATGCTACGCTAAATACGCGTGGCGCGGCAAATGGAAAATAATAATTTTTGCAGTATGCGTATGTATATTAGGTGGATGCGTCCCATGGACTCCGGATAGGATGAGGGAGTGGTGGAGGGAAACAACAGAGTGAAAGTAAGGGCAACATAATGAGGGATGACGCGAATTTGTCGAATTTTCTTCCAGGAGTATTATTATTTCACCACTTTTCTCCGTTCAGACGGAATGTAGCCAGTCGCAGAAGTAATGAGCATGGATGAAACAAAAGACAGTCGAAAAACTGTACGTACATAGGATTTTCTCGGAAAAACATCAAAACGGCAGATCGCAGTATTGCCTCGTTCGCAGTGTCTTTGTTCTTAGCGAAAAAAGAATGCCCGTCATAGGTCTGTAGCCGAAGCGTTCTGCAATTTCAACTTATTACGCCAACACTTCAGCACTACGCTTCCAGCAATTCTTTTCTGACTAGGAAGATAACCATAACCAACGATTTGCATGTGCACAAGGTCTTTCAAACATGAGAAGCAAGACGCCAGTTTTATAATGTTTTAAGTAAAATCCCAACCAATAATTTTGGTCCTTCCTGAAGTGACTCAACAGTAGTGAAGTCGCCTTGCTAATCTCTTGGAACTGACACAGAGAGCCAACGCTGCATATACCATTCTAAGCAAGGCAGTTTTCATTACCGTTGCCCCAATGGTGCGTCGATGAAAACAGCAAGAAAGGTGCTTCCGATGCAGGAAGGATGTGTTGGCGCGCCCATCAATCTTCTTAGATTTTTAATCACGAATTTAGTTTTGAAACGATAACCCAATATGAACCTTTTTAAATAAACTAGGTGGGAATGAAATTGCATATGTTGAAGGAATTCGCGATCGTTGATCGGGCCAGTCTGAAGCTATCTCTTCAGCAAATGTTTTCCCACTCAAAACACCTTCAAATCGACAACCCAATCTTTTTACCGCTTGTCGACCGCCATAAGCAGGAAGTACTGCGAGAAAATTTCGCGATGCGATTCTCGCGCACATCATATATTTACCAAATTTCTTGCGCCTACTTTCATGGATCACTTCTAATTACACATAGAGGCCTACACAGGAGGCCAACATTATGCGCCTTTCCAAATTTAGCAGAAAGCGAGGATCTGTGAAACTCTGCAAAGAGGAATTCTTTCACGACGTTCGAGAACATGGTCGAGATTTGCATAAGAAATTGTTGACATACGAAATAACCGTAATGCGGAAGAGAATTCTCCAACTGACGGCGCTGCGCAACGGCCAGAATTTAAAAAGACATGGTATTATATACAGGTGCATACGCTTGCACGCATGTACAGGAATGGCATCCACGCGTATAGAGAGGAAACCACAGATAGGCACTTATGTGCACACATCACAAAGATATGCGTACACATACAAGTACGCGTCAGACACACCTCATCACACGCAGTAAACGCAGAAACATAAGCACGGGCACTTGCGCCACCGTGAAGCGAATTTGCAAGGGCACATAAAAGAAGGACATATATGGGGAGCGAATAATGTAATTTGGAACTTCTGAGTTGGGTTTTCTTCTGGAGCTAGAATGTCTCTCTTCACGCTCTCCCTTCTGGACTCCCCAGAAATGCTTTCACTACCAACTTCGACAGCTGTTCGGAGATCAGTGCAACTCGGCGACTCGACAGCTGTCTTGAAGCCGCATGCCTCCTCTTCTACAATTGTTCCACTGCGACGTTGACCAGCACTCGACCCTCTGAAACTGCTTGCAACAACATCGGAATACTATGAGGCAAATTCGGACTTTCACAAAGCTTTCAGAGAAAATTTTTACATTTCAATGAACACTCCGCCGGTCAGATTTGTCTTTAAAGGTTTTAAAGGTGGAAAATACACGAAGATTTTAAGTTTTCCTGCTTGAATTCCGAATAATGTTGGTATCTCGCTAGTTCATCGATTTTGGTGCATATCTATGTTCCTCATGCCATTAAACTACTATTCTAGGTAAACTAACTCACTGTGCCACCTGATGCCAGATTTTTCACTCCGAAGTGTTGTTTGTGCATCACTCGTTTTTGCTATACCGTCGCTTGGCTGTTTTAGGTTTTTTCGAATGCCACGTATCTTCGCTGCGACTCCGATTTCTTGGTGACCGTTTTATTTCATTGTGCTTTGCTCCTAAGGTCAGTGAATTCGTCCTTGATTATGGTACATTATATGCTTTAATTCTGGACACTATAGAACTTGTATGGATCCACTGTCACTGATCTGATCTTGAAATCCTTCTTCATCTAGCTAATATCCCCCGGAACCGAATGGCTCCTAAGCAAATTTCTTCTTCTAGCTTGATGATAAAAATAAAAATTCAGGTTCTGACTTGTTGAATGACGCAAAGTTTTCAAGATGATCGAAGTACGAGTAAGGTAAATTCTAAAGAGGCAAAATGACTTTGTTACGTCAAGAAAGGACTCAATGACGCACCACGACCCTAGCAGCTCACTTCGAACATTTCTTTGTCATGTGAAAGACTCATTATCAGTTCCAAGCGAAGAGGCAAAGAGCAGAAGACTGCAGACTTATGACTCGACCCGTTAAACGACATCAGTGATGATGATGAATGCTGAGATATCAACAATCTCCTTGAAAGAATCGCTCAGTCAAACGAAGGAAGATATCTCACCCTACAAAAGCCTAAAGAACAAACCCATCGTTGGTGGCCGATTGAATGTTCGTCGTCGATTTCGATCCTTTCCTTGGTTCACCATGTTGCACCAGATATATAGTCTGCAAAAACTGCTTCGCACGGTGTTTTACCAGACAAACTTATAATGTTCAATCGCCCATAGTGAGCTTAATACTCATAATCATATATGTTTATTAAGAAGAAATGAGGCCGTTTGCAAGCTTGCAGAATGGTCAGTCCCTAATTTAATTGGAATTGAATTCGCAAGAGATTAAGCATAGATTACGCTTCCAGAACGCATTTCCACCCAACATCGATCTGTAATTAATTCGCTCCTTTTCTTCGTCATAGTGATGGACGGGGCACCATCTTGCAGTGAATCCATGAAATCAGATGGAAAATTTGCTGCAGTTTTCTACGTTCTCTTCCTTCTCCCTCACGGTGCCACAGCTACAGCAACATATTTTAAAAAGGGAAGCAAGGCCAGCAAATAACATCCTAGCCCGTAGCCTGTTATTATATCGTGTAACCTCCGACAGATAATCCCGGTCAGTAAGCAGACCATCTTCAAATAAAACTTTCTGTGCTTTATTTGAATACAAACCAAACTTTAATAGCGGAAATCGAGCAGTCTAAACATAGCCAGTGACTAAAAGTGGCATGGAGACAGAAGTGAGTGGTGAATTAGGTGCTCACGTCTGTTCATTTCAAATCTGTTTCGCTCATCTGCGGATCTTTTTCACATAAGTATGTTAGTGTTTGATTTACATGTGCATCGCTTTACCCACTAGGTGCTGCTTCATTCGTAGTGTGTCTCAAAGTTTTACTTCGGCTAAGACGCTCCTATTGTCAGCAATATTATTGTTCGTGGCATATCTGCTACTGCCATTTGTTGATAATCGCAGCAGTCGCCGCTACCTCCGATACTCTTTATTACAATATACTGCAGTTTATACTGTTGCTCTATTCCACTAGTTCTTACAACTAGTGCTTAAAGGAACCCCAATGCCTCTCCCACCCTACCAGCCTACTATCTCACGCACTACCAGCACTTCTTGTACCACATCAAGCCACACTTCCTATAATGTTGCCTCTGATTCAGCATTTCATTGTCTCTAGTGCCCCCAAATAACAGCAGTTACTAACACTCATAGAGATACTTATCAACAGCGCATCCACTACAACTTGTTACTACTGCCAACTCTGTAAGGTGGCTAATGTTCATTGTCTCAGAACAGCACAGTTTCTGCATGTGAAAGGATATCGAAGAGGTTCATTGCAGATGCAGTATGCCATTGCAAATTGTGTTGTCGACGTCGTGTTAAAATGATGCTCTGCAAGCACATCATTGTGTGCTTTTGGTGATGTGCTTATGTTATGGTTGTTTGCATGTGGGTACGTGCTGAGAGCCAATCCGAGTATCTACTTATGATCTAACAGTGCAGTAATCCCTTTTACTCGTTAGTCCACTCTCTTCACTGTTCTTCACTATAATGCCATTAATCGACTTGTGTGCTCTTGTGCTGCACCAGGCGATGTCTGACGCCTATAGAATTCGGCCTTCAGCCCGTTTGTGTTTCATTCGCCATTGGTCACTCTTCATTCGTCGTCTTCGGTTCTGCTCGGCTTGGGGGCCGTGATGCCCACATTAACTACCTCTTCTGTCTCCCATGTGCCATCCCATTCACCCTCCAGCGACGATCATCGGTCCTACCTATACCCACATTCCAGCCCCCAACAACGTCGCAGCTGCCAGTCACAGCATGCCTCAAATGTTATATGACGAGGGTGTGTGTTGGATTACTTCACTTGTGTGTGTGTCAAATCTCTTCGACAACTAAGTCTCTTTAAATTCTGTCATTAACACTCCGACAGTTATACTAACACGAAGAAACGCAAACTTTTTCTTAGAATTTTTCGTACATCTAAGAGCGACAAAGAAGAGAGTCGCATTGCACTAATTCTATCAGCTGAAACATTGCTCAGCAGCAGAGGAGGCAGGATAACTGATCGCCGAACATTTTGTTCCAAAACTGTTGTTTCGTGCTTGCTTGGGATGCATTTGATCTTACTGAAACTTAGATCGGATCACCATGGCACGTTTACTGAAACGAAACTTGCTTAACTAAGAAAATACCCGCAGACAGAAATCTTGTTCGACCTTAGCCAAGTACGAGAGTAGACAAAATGTTTTCTCGAAGATATTGGAATAACACATGATATGATTGTGTAAATTCCATGGCACATGCAGCTGGTGCAAGTAATGCCGATAACAAAGCGTCATCTATCGCACTATAAAAAAGTGACTTTCCACAAAACAATTTATGGAATCGAAATGTGTTCACGCAAAGGGATAGGAGGTAACAATAAATGCGCACCATTCTTGTGCCCTTTTTTGTTTCTAACGAGGCGTATCTTATTCGCGCTATTCAGTTAGAGGTCTCTCTCAACAACGCATTCATTGGATGAGTTAAATGCGTTCATTCACGGTACCGTTGCTACCTCAAGTGGGATCAGCAGCAGAACAGTTCTACTCAGGGTTCCTCCAATCGACAGAACAGGAGCTGATTAAGGACAAGTGGAAAAGTGAACTCCCGTTGCTTGTTTCTCAGAACTGCAAAGCTATCCATTTAAGCGATGGTGTTGGTGCATGACTCAGTTCGAATTTGCTTCTCAGTTGCGAATTTTTTGTCGGCGATTCGTGCAATTAACACATTGATGGTGCTTTAGTAAACTGGGGCTGCGGCTTCTTTCTAGAACGTGTCTTTTCAGAGATTTGGCTCGGGTTCTATGGTACCTTTCAAAGAAGAGAACGAACAGCCCGTGGCGCTTGCTAAGGCGCACCAGACCCCTTATGACTTTCATTGCTCTGGATGTCCTTGCCTCTGATGGCCAAGCCAGTCTGTAAAGAACTAGGTAGCAGTGTACTTGTGGAGTTGTAAAATGTACTTCCAGAATTGATGTAATCTTCCGTCTGTTGAGAGTACGATGTCAAGCTCCGCTGATTATCTCGGCGTCACGAAGTCAGCTGTGACGCCAATGATCGCAGCTGCAGAAATTAGTTCTTGCGGAGAAAAAACCTCATGATTCATGAAAATGACTATGTTCTATGTACTCACATCATAAAACACATCACGGTACGATATGATGGCACCCCGATGTGACCTCTAATGAGGCAATATCATTGTTAAGTGCAACCACAAAGTGACGTCATAGACGGTCATCGCATCAATTTATAGGGACCGAAGGCAGCGTACATCATAGTGACGTTAGGACACGGTATCATAACGTCGCCGGTCAAGAAGAAGGAGAGTGACACTGTAATTCGCTATAACCGGTCAAGATGAAACCACAGTAGGGCATTGTGTCGCGCTTGCCAACAGCCATATAGTCATGACAACTTCACTTACAGCAACTCGTACATTAGAGTAAGGCAGCTTCATGGGGAAGAGTGTGATGCATCATATGCAGACAGACGTTTAGCTGTGACATTACAGTGGTAATTTGACATGATCAACTGTATCACAGCGCTTGGAAAACGTGCCCAAGCTACAGTAATCTGAGCAAATTTGTTGCGTAACGTTATCAACGCTTTGCTAGCCCTAAATGCGCACTCCCACACCTTTACAGTGCACTGACGAGCACTTGCTCATCACAAGCAATCACGGTGGCGCATCAAGAAACATACTTTGCTTTGCGCACAAAACTGAAACTGAACGGAATGGACCAACCGTTTCTGCGGTCGATGAAGGGAACAAATGAACGAAGTTTTTCTCGAGCATGAAGAGGCGAAACGCGCCATCCTCATGTTGCAGGAAAAATCCCTATTGTAGGCAAGTCAATAATTGTGATTGGTCGCACAATGCTCGGGGTGCGTTTTGTTTGTAATATTGTACTACCGTATGAAAGCGCTAATAGATTCATGTGACACGTAAAATTCTTTGACTAATGGAATAGGACAATGTTACACTGTATTCGGGAGAAAATATTATATCGAAGCACAATTCGTGCATCACTCTCAAGCGATGATATATTCGTACACAAAATGTTGCTACTATGATAGGTACTTGTAATCCTCCCAAACAAAGTAAGTCATTATACTCTTGCAATTTCTTCAAAAAACCGAGCGTGCTGCATTTATACTCAACCTAAAAGCTTAGATTTGCTGCACCATTGGACAGAATTGTTTAGCAGGAAAGGTAGAATGCTCATGTTTATACTGCACCTTCCACATTTGATCTTTTCACATCCGTTAACAAAACAGAAGAAATTAATTTGCACACCTCAAGGAATGAAATAAACGTTCCGATAATAAAGCAAAAGTGTCTGAGGCGTTGGAAACGAAATATGACCATTGTGGGAAACGATAAAAGCAAGCTTGGTAAGAATTATTTCCCGATTAGATGCTTCGAAATATAGGAAGCACCTACGAAATCACGGATTTTAACACAAAAGAAGAGCGCTTACAGCGACACTCATTGAACGTAAGTGGTCGTTTTGCGCGCCTAGAAGCCCACTATTGGTCACTCGTATATTCTACGAGAAACTTGATTCATTTATTTGCATAATGTCACAGTTAGATTGTTGTTTGAACATAAACAGGAACTAGTGAAAGAGCAGAAGTGCCGCAAAATCTGCAAGAAATGCAGCAGTTACGGTGTGACACTTGGCCGCATTCGGAGAGTTTCAATTTGTGGACGTGTGATCTTTCTGATTTTTGGAGCTCTTTTCCTTTTGGGCGTCAGCTAGTCAGCGGTTTTGATGAGGCAAGGTTGTTGTATTTTTATGAGGTCGTTGTTTGCGAGGGGGGTATTCAGTCCAAAAATGTGTTGTGGCCACGCATAAGGTCATAAAGTTAGAAAATTCTATGAGCCTCTGATCACAAAAAAAAGCGCCTAAAGATTTCACAACAGCAACGGCTGGTGGTAACATTCCATTTGAGTATGCGCTGATAATTGCGAGTGGAGATTTTTAACGCTTTTAAACACTGGTTTGAGAGTTTCTGACGCGGGAAGTAGACTCTCACTACTTCACCTGCGCATAATCAAAATTTAGCAATTTTTCGAAGAACAGGTGTGCCGCAAGTGTTTTAATTTCGCACCCAAATAACATTGATGAGCATTTGCTTCTCAGACGAAGCACCGGGTATTGGCAACTAAAGCTTAAATGTGCTGAGCGTTCTTGTTTAATGTTTCATAGTGTGCGGTTTATGCCAATGTTGCCAAGACGTTGAATTGTAGAGAGGCCGTCCACTTACACGGCCATGGATTCTCCTATTTGATGACCCGGCAAAGAGTCAGGCGGTGACTTTCTGTAGACTCATCTGACCGTTTTTGTTTGTAACTCTGTCCACCGTGTGGGAAGGGTTCCAGTGTTTGTGAGTAGAGTAGGCTGTGCTGCATACTGCAGCCATCGGTAATGAAAGACGCAGTAATGGAGAGGCGAAATGATGGACATCGCAGGAGTGAAGTTTGGCATAGAAATGGTTCGATGGACATTGCCGGTGACGAATTTGGAATTGCAGCATTTCAGCACATGATAGCGGGCAGAATGGAGACAGTGCAGATGGAATGAATATGAATGATGTGATGCAGTGGAGAGCTCTTTGGGAAATTCTTGGCGCAAGGTGTCAGAAGAGAAGGCGAGAAGAGGTCCACCTGAACTCTGACTGTAACCCTGTGGTAATCAAGAAATAGTGGAATAGCTGAAGTTGGTGACAACGGCACTATGGTACTACTGTGAGGTGCGGAATTCCGAACGTGCTTTAGTGCAGAAAAATTAATCAAATCGGTCATATCACTGCCAGAGTTACCCTATCCACGTTTCGAGAATGGACGTGCGGGATTTGATGTTCTCGAACTCGCCGATGAAGTCGGTTGTACTCGCCTTCTCAGAGTGCTTTGATGGCCAGCAGATCATCCGACACTCTAAGATAAATATATGAAGTTGAATCAGTTCTTCGCAAAAAATACAACTATTTTAACATTCAGCAGAGCAGAGTTGATGGAAAACTAGTTTTTCTATTCAGCATCCTTTTACCTGCTCATGACATCCTCTCAGCAACGCTTATAGTGATCATTCTAGCCTATTGAGGCAACGAAGCGTCTTGATCTTTCGCTTTGACAGCATTAACGTATTCTGGATGTCCTGTTTATGCAGACCTGTTTGCGGGTTGAGGCAGGCAAAATAGCATAATTACCACTCAAATGTGTATGTGCTCATGGTGACTTGCGACCTCATCGTATGCGTCTTAAAGATCGGAGTGGATTTCATTCCACGACGATCTGCATGCCTTTTAAAAACTCCGCTTTGTCCCTCAAACATCCACTGACTTTGGAGACCGGGTGAGTTTTGCCTGCCACTGTTGTTTCTCATGCTGCCCTTTATTATTTATAAGATTGTAAATTACGGAGGTGAAAATTTTTGCAGACGCTTTATTTGGTGTCTTCGAAAAAGTCAGCACGAAAAGCAGTTGCTGAATGTGCGCCTGAATTCTACAAGCAGCGTGGTTCATCCTCAGACATCCAACAATTACCGCTCGCCTGCACTCACATATTTCCCTCACTCCTGGTTTAACTTGCTTATGCAAGAACTGAGATTTCTTTGCTAGCGGTTTCAATTTTTGCTTCTGCCTGGATGGTTCGTTGGGGATTATCCGCAGTTTCGTATCTCATAGGTTACTGCTGTTTGTCATCTTCATACTCAACGTTTTCTGATGGACAATAAAAATCGCTCAGGATGAGCAGATCAGTATGCAGTCGAATGCCGATATTTTGACTGCACGTCGGCATCTTTCAGTACGAAAGCTTGCCGTAATCGAAGTTTTATCATGCATTACTGGGAGCGCTGTTTTTTAATTTCCTAATATGGAGGAGTACAGACCAGCAATCGTTGGAGAGGAGTGTTGAACAGGCTGAGGTGTAGAAGATAGTCGAGCAACCTGAGGCAGAATGATGTTGGATGCGTGAATCCCCGATGTCGACTTTGCGGTTGATTTTTTATTTTCCATGCCACAATCGCTCAAGCAACGATAGCGCAACTTATTGGGCATATTCTACCCCGAACGGCAAAACGAATGTTGTTCAATATTGTCTATGAGCATTATGGTTAAACCGCAGCCGAGAAGGGAAAATTGCAACCTCCTCCCATCCATCCTTCTGTAGAAGCCCAAATTTCATTATGATCGGATCTTGTTCCTCCTCCCCCCTCCCAGCCCCTTCCCTTGACCTCCCAAACTTTAATCGAGGGCCAGCTCTTCTGAGCTCATGTAAGTTTTTTCCAAATTTGGGTTGTGTGATGCGATTATGCATCAGTTTTAAAAAAATTCGGATGCCTGACGGCGCCATTGCAAATTCGTGTAAAAGTTCTCGGATTCATCAATGCCCCGTTGGCAACATTTTCAAACTTCTGCTAGTGGTGACTGGCGCGCAACGGCCCTCAGATTTGAGTGATTCCTTCACGGCAAAGGAGGCTTATAAGTGGCATTTCCTTCGACGACGACTCTCCAGACCGATGCGGCCAAGTTTATGTCGATTCGCATATATTGATTACTTTTGTCCACTTTGGAGGCCAAAGGACCATAAATCATGGTGCAAGAATCAGGAACTGTAGTTACTTTTTGGCCTTCAAGTGCGGGAAGGGATTTTGTGGAAAGCAACCTGTCGTTTCGGTGCTGCTCCTCTTCGGGAAGATTCTGCGCGCTCGAAGTTCGCTGTATCCCCATATCAAGTTTTTGAGCCAACATGAATCCATATGAATAGAGCCCGCGCCAGAACGTCAAAATGGGTTTATGTTTCCTTGTATGATGAAGCTTTCCCATATATGGGAGAAGAAGAATTGCTGGTTCTTCTGCTTTCCCCCTCCCTCCCGTCCCTTCGCCTCCTGCTGAAGCACAGTTCCGGCTAATGGCTTCACTACGATCCATGAGGTCGCATATTGATGGCTTGCCTCCATTTACAAAAATACGTTCAACTCATCGTCACTGGTAGAGCACCCCCCTTGATTGGTGTTTTTCGGCAGTAACGAGTCTTGTTGTATAAGTTCAACAGTTGACATCAAAGTCAAATGTTTCGATGCATAACTGAGTTAGAAGCTTTTTGTCTGACGCAGTGACGATGCAATTTAGGTTTGCAAAGACTAATTTTAATGCTAGATAGTAGATTGCAAAAATGCCTTTTTGTTATGCAGTTCATTTGCTTTTTCCAAGAAAGGAGAAACTCGAAGTGCACTTTGTATCTTGAAGCTATTCACGAGCTATCAGGATACACGTTGATGAAATTAAGTCGCCTGCTTGCCTCCCTTCGTGAAAGAAGCTATAGTGAGAAATCTGTTGACCTCTGATGCTTCTTTGCCTCAGCTGTCGGGCGATGCATCTGTTCTCCTATTGTACACCAACATTACATGCTCGGTCTATTTGCCTTTAGCCAAACTCGGTACATCTGCGGCCTAACAGAATCCTCTTTCGCAGATTTTCGTGCAAGCAGAAGCTAGATGACGCAGAGGGAGGCAGCTTGTTCCAAACACGTTCCTCAGCACCGAGTTGATTTATTCGCTGACTGAACTGTGGGTTTGATGTTGTTAGCTGTGAGCGATGTTTGAGCCCAGCTCACTCAAATTCACTGAGTCCACTCCCGTTTGATAGAATTTCGCGCAGAACCACTTTTTTAATACCTTGCAAGCGTGCAGAAGAACCCTCGCTGAGTTTTGCCGAGTGCACTAACAGTGGGTCTGCTTTCGATTATGAAATGTTTTTGTCTTTCTCAATTGCTTATACCTTCATCTCCATCCAAGAGCTTTAGTTTTCATATTTTGTGCTCATGAGTGCTCTTTAAATTTCTAGAATTTCTCTCGGGAAACTCATATTCTCTAAGAATTCAAAATTCGAATCTGACACTCTGAATAAAGTCACTATGCACCTGTAGACTATGAAACTCAGTGTCCTCAAATGTGTGTACATTGAGGAGAGCAAATTGTCCCACAAATTGCAAATTTTTGCAATTCTGTGAACATTCTCGCCGCACTCCTCATTGTACGAAGGTTTGCAGCAGGTGTATTACAGAAATGGAGCACTCAACGCGGTTTCACATCACACCCTCGCTTTTCCACGTTATTTTCAGTGGTTGTTTCTGCAGAGTGTAACTCAAAATACGTGGCAATGATTCGCTCTTAGTTGATTTCGTATATGTCACGATTTGCTGCTCATATATTTTGACGAGTATTTGCTTGTCCACTTGCTCTAAGACATCTGTGGAAATGTATGTTTCCTTGTGATTGCTGAAGTTTGTTATTGTTTCAGATGAACATACATTCATCGAAACTAAGTCGCACTTACTCGAGTGGATCGTGTCGACGCATACTTAACTATTGGTCATCTGAGGACTATTGGGGCAGCTGCCGTATAAGGCAGATCATAAATTTCAACTACTCGTCCTCATCAGGTAACGTTCTCCATTTTTCTGCTCATTTTGCGCGCAAAAATGCTGGCAAACTTCATAGAAACCACATTTAAGTTCGAAGCGGTTATTTGCACTTGTTGGTGGCCTTCTCTCATGGAGTGTTCTTTTTTGCATTTAAGAGCACTAGCTAAATGGTTATTTTGTTCCAAAACGGTCGTTGTAACAGGATTCGTACTGCGCCTAAGTTCTTCGTTCCTTTAGTTTTCCACAGGTTCTATCTTTTGACGTTGCTAATGATAATTTGCTAAAGAACTAGATGGTTATGCGTCTGCACGCGATCGTGGAAACCGAATTTTCATCCAATCTTGTCTCGTGTTGTTGTGTTTGCGCTGTGAAAAAAGTTTCTACGAACACTTTAGGGAATCCATTCCATGGCGTGTGACCTGAGAGTTAAACAAATGTTCGTATGGTCGAAATTCACCTTTTTTACTGCCTCCTTTCGTTAGGCAGATAAGGCGAAATTCCTCGCATTTCATTTCATGCGCACTGATCATTTCCCTCCTCTCGTCACACAGCTTTTTCTCCATTTTGAAAGTTCAGGTATACGTAGTATAGGTAACCGTCTAAGATTATTGTAGAGACGAAAATACGTTGGTATACAGCTTGGTGACGTACCGCCTATGTCGTCGACCCAATGTTTACCCATCAGTCACTTGGACGCAAGGAAAACACTCGTCACGAGCATACTGCGAACTGTTCCAAAGGCAAGTTGGCGTGTTGACTCAGAGTTTGTGCTTGTATGAATTTCAGTTCTGAAACCTCTGGGACTTCCCTCGTGATTCCAACGCCCAAAGTCCATCGCTGTATTTTTAATGCTTTTGTCAAAACGGTTTTGTAGGTGCTCGTGAGAGAGGTTTTTGGCCGTGCATTGCCCGTATATACAAAGGTGGCTTCCCTATTCTTATCCTCCTTCGTAGCTGAGAAGGCCTACCAGTGTTTTGTGTTTTAACAGGTGTGTTTGTAGTGGTGTTTCGGAGAGTCCAGAAAGGTGAGGAGCTTTCGGAACTCAATACATAAGTTGCTAAATGTCGGAACATCTGCCCAGAACTAAGGGTTCGGAGAGAATTAAAGGAAAGTTTATGGAACATTTGAGAACCGGATGCTGTTGATCTCTTCTCACAGAAGGGTATTCTTGTATAGCCACCGAATAATGCGAATGGCATTTTTTTTAAGATTTTCTGATGAAGAGTCACCAAATGTGACTTCGGAGTGGTGACTCCAGACTCGATATTATCATTGCAGCTCACCTCGTCATTATTATTTTGCAATCTTTTTGATGCATTTGGAAGTGATATGATCACCCCGTTTTCGGTCAGTCTAATTCATTGTAACTCCACCCGTTTTCTTGTAATGGATATCTCTTTGCATTTACTTATGCTTCATTTTAAATTACAAAAGTGTTTGCTGAATCACGAAGAATCACTGAAGGCTCCATATCTTGACTTCCGTAAGTAAAGAACACGTATGACTTTTGTGCTTTAAATCAGAGCGGTTTCCGTGCATCAGATAAAGAGCTGAAACGAGAGGAAATTTTTGAACGCAACGATTATTCACTGTTTGATATTCTCTTTGAAATTTAAGCCACATGTGAATTCTTTTTGGATTTGTTTTGTTTTCGAAATTTTCAATAAATTCACCTAACAATCTTTGTCCCACAAGCAAGCGCTCTTTGTGCGCTTGGTCTTGAGGAAAGAAACTTTTTGTCCTCAAGAAGCTTTTTTTCAGTAAAACACTGCTTGTTTTAAGTTGCGCTTTTGTAACTTATGGTGCGCACGGCTGTCTTTTCAAGGTGCACCAATAACTCAACGGTGAGCATGGACGCTCAATTAGCGTCTGCCGAGGTCACACTGTTCTACTGTGCTTCCGGAAATTGATTTTACGGTTTGCTTGATTATTCACTGAAATGAGGAGACAAATATTGATCCACTGCAGTGTGCAGCCGTCTTAAAGGGGATAAGTGAGCGCGCTCCATCTGATGTTCTCTATCGGAACGCTATATTGTCACGCTCATTATCAGTACAACCATGCTTCAGTAGCCTAGTGAGTTTGCCTAATATTAGAGCTACTTAATTTCTTTACATCAGTATAAAAGCGAAGATTCCTCAAACCTCGTAAGCAATGTACTTACAGGGTGAAGTGGTTGCGGAGTATGACGGAGACTTTCAGAACATGCGGTGGGGAAGGACTTCCGAGGCAATCTGAGTCGGACGTTTAATTAATTCCGTAGTAACCTTCTGAGTCGGGCCTCAAAGTAATATCTCTCAAATCATCGTTTGTTCTTTCTCAGTCATGTGCACAGAGCAAAAACAGCGGCCCGAACTTTTGTCCCGAAATTTTTGTCTCGCCCATTTTTCATTGTTTTCAAAGCTTTGATCGGAATGTTGTCAGACTGGATTTTTTTTCGTCGAGTCGTTGTTTTCTCTGATGATTGCGGAAAATAAGGTTTTTCTCAGCTTGTTATAGGATCTCGTGTAACGCTAGACACCATATTCCAGTCTTCCTTAACTTTCGGGAAGAACTTCTCACTTTAATAAAAGCCTCGAAAACACTACTTTTTATTAACTTTTTGATTCGCAAGTAATGTTCACTGAATAACATAGCACCGGAAATAAGGCAGCTGATCGAGATGGGTAGACGATTGAATTTCGTGATTGATCTCCTTACTTGCCTTCACCACACAATTACAGCGGCAGTGAGGGAAACAGCTAAGAGTCGTGACCTTAAGATGAAGAATGTTTTTATTCGGCGCAATACTGAAGTCAAAATTGAGAGCGAGCTTCCTTGTTACTTGCCGTCTTCGAAACATCCTGAGCAGTTATTGTTATACAAAATCAGTCGATGAGGGACACTAGGAGTATACGTGTTAGCACTGGTTCGGAAACATCCTTATCAGGAGTTGATTCTGCCACCGTATCTCTCGATTCAGTGCGTAGAGTAAACTGCAGACTAAGAAGGTGTGAGGAGGATATAAATGTTTGTGAGTTAAAAATCATCATCTGAGTTATTCACGTGACAAAAGTCCCTGGTGAAACATTTTCATCTGATGGCGATAAGCGTGTGTCCCATCATTGAGAATTAGTAACGAGTAGACGATGTACGAGAATCAGTCGAGGGGTTTGGGGAAAACGGCCTCGCTTTCTTCGCCGCTCTTCGTTTTTATGCGGTGGTTTATCGGAGCGTCCATCGCATGATGGCAAAGGACGTCTGGGAATGAAGGTCGCTTTCATCTTCTGCTGTTTCTTTTCACATCACTCGGGACGACTTTAGGTTTGTTGTCCTAAGATGTTTTCGCTCCTGCTCCTTCGCGGGAACATTCCTCGCGGTGAGTCATTCGCAGGTTTCTTTTTTTATTTTTGTTTGCATTTCGAAGCGGCCTGTTCGTAGCGCTCGCTCTTCGACGGCAATAAGCATATGTCCCATCTTGAGAATTAGTAACTCTGACTAATGCATAAAGGCACAGTTCGCAGTGGTCCAACATTTATAAACAATTTTCTAACGACGAATGCAATTGCGAAACCACTTTCGGAGCATCTCCCCGTGCACGCCTTACCACTTGTCATGTAAGAATACGGGGTGAAGGATTCACCTTGTTCATCAAACTGTAGAAAAAGCTGGGGTTGTTTGCTCAGTGGCAAGTCAAAGCGTATGTTTCAGTAAGCTGATGTTGCCCCATAGATCCAGCCCCCTTTTTGGATATGTGATATGCTCTCAAATCCTTGTACTCTCGGTTGCACTGGGTCAATATTTCGCAATATTCCCCACATGCCTTATTGAGCTAGAAGGTGTTAAGGGGCACAGTGAAGGCAATCTGAGCTTAAAGAAACGATGTGCTTGGCGGTCGGTACTAAACATGCAACGGTTAGTTAATTTAGACGATCAAGTAGGTATGGAAGCATTTGCCTGCAAGGTAACTGATTTATACTTCATTGTGAAATGAAGTTGATCACTATTTGTCCACTCTTTCCACAACAAGTCTCCGTTGTCTTTCCATCTTAATTTGTACATAAAGTCGACATCGAAAATATACAGAAGGCTTGTTATACCCGAATGCGCCTCTCTTCTTTAATGCCACTTGTAAGTGCGGCTCGGATCAGTCGGATCTAATGCGTTCATATGAGCAGCATTGTTCTCTAAAGCGTGCGCCGAAGGCTACGCTGTATCTGGACATGACCCTTCTTCGTCATGCCCTTCACGGTGAAGAAGGAGCTAACGTGATCGAAGAAACATGCGACATAGAATGTATGCATGAATGAAACAACTATTAAGCACATGCTTATATAGGGTAAATGCAGGTGCAGGATTTTCACGTTTGAGACTCTTCTTCAATAAGGATGCGAATGGAGGCTTTTCACATTTGAACATATGTTCAGTAGAAATAGATAGTGCAAGCTTTTCACAATTCGACATCTGTTGACTCGACGTCCGTTTCTTTGACCATTCGGCGGTTGCAGCCAGCACCCCTCCGTTCATCGGAGGCTTTGAATCAGATGCCCTTTCATCGCTCAGTTGCCCCTTAGCCATTCTCTATATGTCATCTTTTCGGCTGAATAGCATCCTTCCTCGCTTTCGCGACATGACCAGCTTGACTACTGACGATGTTATTGAGTATGTCCCCGTTGTCTGACGACCTCACTGAGGCTTGCTAATGGATGTTGGACCCGGAGTAACGGCTCCTCCAAAGATTTTCCCTTCAACAGTTTCATTGAATGTTTTGTGGTAGGTGGGCATAATTTCATGCGGAGGTGAGTTTTTCTGAGAGGGATGGAACATGGCTGCCTTATCATTATCTGCGCCGATGAAGCGCACAATCTTGATGTTCCTCACTGCTTCCTTGCTAATGCGTTAGATTTCAGCGCTGTAGGGAAAACAAGCTTGCTGGTCCGTTACACCATTGATGTCTTTCCTGGCGAATACATTCCGACCACATTCGATAATTTTTCGGCCAATATAACGATCGAAGGTATATTAGTTAACCTTTCACTATGGGATCTAGCTGGGCAAGAAGATTATGAGAGGTGGCGCGTTCTTGCATATTCACGGACGGTGAGGTTTCATGTTTTTTTTTTCGAATTCGTTCATATCTTTTCATATATGGAAGCGTTGGTCATTCGAATGATTTTCGTTGAGTTCGTGTTACGTTTGATAGTTCATATGTGTTGATGGTGGCAACCACTTTAGCATTTATATGAGTCACAATCTCTTATTACACCTGTTTTTAGATTCATTAAATGGCTTAAATAAAAATCTTATCCAGCTCATTGTTTTCTGACTTGATTTGGTTACATGGGTCCACTTATTGTCAGAATAAATGGGCTTTCATTCGTTCAGATTACTTTTTTCTCTGTTTGTCTCTTTCTTTACGCTGTTTTTCCACATGGGCGCAACCTTGGCGTGAAATTGAGCCCTGATTACGACTGCCACACCCCATTGAAAGGTAGCAGCGGATGTTAGTCTTATTCATGCTCAACGTTCAAGGCGTTCTGCCAAAAGATATTACCAAAAAGCTATTTTCAACAGCATGGTGCATTGGATTTATGGGCGTTTCTTAAGCACCTTTTGAAAGCAGATTCTGGTGCAGGTCGACCTACCGTTATTGCTCAAAAGCATCATCATGACGGTTGTGGAAGTTAGTTTGGTGAACCTGATGGTTTTTGTTAGGGAATGAGGTTAGAGGAGTTTTCATTTTGCAGGATGTTGTTCTTATATGTTTTTCTCTGGTCAGTCCTGCATCCTTCGAAAACGTGCGAGAGAAGTGGTATCCGGAGGTATCGCATCATTGCCCGAATGTACCGATCGTTCTAGTCGGTACAAAACTTGATCTGAGGGAGAATAAAACAGTAGTGGAGGAAATGCACGAAAGACGCTTGGAACCTATCAGCTATCTTCAAGGACTTTCCATGTCAAAGAGAATCAGTGAGCGTCTAGTGAACTCTCTTTTTTGAATTTGAGTCAATTTTGATTACTTTCGACCGCGTTGGTCAAGGGCATTCAAGTGCTGATTGCTGCTTAAGCGTCGTGTAGCAGTGCAAGGAGGGATAAGGAGCTGCCTTCATACTTTATTCCATAGGTGTAGAATGCATTAAGATCGCCTTCCCCAATCGAAACAGCATACACCAGCTGAAACTTAGCCAGAGTTTGATGAAAAATGTTACTAACCGGCTTCCTAATCTTGCTGTACATTCATTAGAAATGCCGATTAATGGCATAGCAAAATTAAGTGAATGACATGAAGTACTGACCGACAGAAGGGTATATTATTCATTGTGTTCGCTCGTGAGGTTTATTCCCTTTTGCAGGATTGATACCGAATGCTGTTCACGTGCAAAGGGTGCAGTTTTCCACTGACATCTTTGCAGTAAAGAATATGGCCATCATGAGCTCAAAAAAGACAAGGGAAGAACGTGTTGTAATGGTCTCTTCTACATACATAAATACGTGTGACGTGCGGTGGGACAGGTAGAAATTTGCAAACGTATCTAACTGAAATAGGTACGTGGTTGTAAGAGGAGCCGTGGACTTGATCCGCCTTATCCTCCCCCACCGGATCTAGTATATTCCGCGGATTAATGATTCAGAATTACCTGTTTCGCTGCTAACGAGTTTGCCAGTAAAAGTGTTTCAATTGCAGACGCAATTTAAATACTTGGAGTGCTCAGCGCTTTCTCAGACAGGGCTGAAGCAGGTGTTGGAAGAGGTTGTACGTGCTGTCCTCGTTCTGCAGCCGAGGTCGAAACGCACAAGGCAGTGTGCAGTGCTTTAAGAATGTGTCTTGTCAGCTGCATTTTACTATGGGCGTTCTCTCTTGTTCGCCGTCTGGCCATGCACCCTCGCCATGCCCTGCCTAACTGGTATGATGTAGGTGACAAACACAACATAGATATTTTCTGTCTCTGCTGTTTTCTCTGCGCATTCGCCTAGAGTTGATCATGAAGTGCATAGAAAGCTTTTCTTCAATTACGTGTTCTCTTTTGCTACAGTCCTGACTTTCGCTTTTTTGGTGCCCTCGCTTTCGCTTTTTTCTTCGCTTTTTGGTGAGCTTCAGAGATTACCACTGGCATATGCTTTTCATTTTCATATGTTTGCAGTTTTTCGACCGCAACATCAAACTGGTGCCAAATTGCTTTCGAAAGACAGAGAGGAAGGAGATTTGAGTGCTGTTTATGTCTACTTTTTTGTTGTGATGCTTTTGCACTGGTGCGGCTCTGTTTTATATGTTCCCTCGATTCATTTTCATGCATTTGCTCAATTTATATCGTTTGGAAGGTTCTCGTCATGATTTTATTTCAAGTGAGGCATAACGTTTGCTGCTTCAAATGCTCAAGGGCTAAACATTCGACCGTCGAATATGTACCGCATTGCTTTTTGATAAGCGGGCGCTGTATATTTTCATGAGCTTACTTTCTTTGGTGCTAACTCTGGCATAATGGTCGTGCTAATCGAAAATGTCTGGCCTAGTGTAATAATGTGCAGGAATTTGTGCTTCAAAAAATGACAGCACATAGTTAGGTTTTCAACTTCAAATTAGGCGAATATAAGTCATCGATAGTTGTATCCCTCGACATAATTGGCGCTATACAGTGCGGAGGGGCCAGGACTGTGCATAATTTTACATTTATGCCTAAACATCTGTGATATTCAAATTCTCAGACCATTTCAATTGTACGTAAACGTCGCAGTGTAATATTTGCTAATGAGTGCCAGGCTCATTTTGTTCTCACTGGTTAGCTGCTCCTCTGAAGCGCGAGATAGTGTGGACTGTTGAGCAATTACAGCATCCATTGCAAGTGTATCAGAGGAAGCAGGGAAATGAATGATGAGGGATGTCAGCCACTGCTTCTCAGAGTACTTTTCGGTGCCTAAACTTTAAGAGCTTTCTTAGAGTGAATACAAGGCGCGGATTTGCAAGATCGATAAGAACCTAAAACAAAGTATAACATTGCTGTGATTTTCCAAATATAAGCAGCAAAGCTGAACGGCTGTCAGTAGGGAAACATGCAAAGAAAATGAATGAATAAGACCATAGGGCGTACTCTGTTTCAGTCCTTAACCAGTGACATCAACATTTAAGCAACGCGTAGGCCATCACGAGGGTGATGCGCATCAGTTCAGTCGAAGTTCATTTCATGTTAAAGCTCATGAATTCTGAGGAGGAGAGCATTGGGCTAGAGTTATAAAGGAGCATAAGATGAGCGTCAGGGGAGGGAGGGGGGAGGAGGTCGTGAGCAAATGAATCGCACAACATATCTGATGCTAAAATACTTCACCTCATTAGAGCGAGGCGCTCAAAAAACTATGACGCCGCTGAAGTGTGGTGACTTTTGGTTTCTTGGCTCCTGCATCCTTACCGCAAAAATGCGCAGCCAAAAATTCGTCCTTTTTTCCTTCCACAGGTCCTGCTATAGAGTTTTACTGCCGGCAGGGGAGAGCTATGAACTGTAGAGTTTTCAGTGAGCCGTTGTAGGCTTTGACTTTTGTAATCTGCCATTTGCTATGGTGGGCAATTAAACCTAGAAGTTTTGTAGCCATATTAGCCGGAATGGTGCGAAATTAGAAAAAAGATGTCCTCTCCTGCACTGAATTTTCGTGCTCGCGATGACGTTTCTGCGTCATGCATTCTTCCAGCATGCCCACATTCATGTACTGTTTTACGCAGTTCACTGATAATCCTATTGCTGTGTGAAGGCTTTTTTAGTTGATTTGTATTCGCGACGTCTTCCTTCAGATGATGCACGTCACAGAAGTACCGGCAAGGCCCATATGGGCCCTCAGCGATGAAACCTACATACTTCAAAATCGCTAGATGGTCTTTCTATAAAGACGCCGGCTCCCGAGGGGAGGAGAACGAATGGCGGTGAACTCAGAACACTGCTCAGCTCACTAACTGGATCGAATGCATAGTTCCATCTGCCTTCTTTTATGTTTCATTGTGATAGTGGAGTCGCAACGTTACGGTACGACCTCGCTGTCACCCATGCTGGTGGCTTAGTATTCTCTTGAGCACGTTATCAAACTTCCGTCCCGTCACATTTCTCCTCAGATAGTCTATGGTGTCTGAGCAGCTCAGATTCAAAACAGTGATATCTTTCAAAGAAGGACCCATAAGCACGCGGACTTGTTTTTGCACCCTCCAGAGTTAGTTATGGTCTTCCACAAACAAGCTGATCACCGATTGAAAAGTCGATGCACATCTACAGAAAATAAAAAGGGAGCCCTGCCTTGCACTGATTGTTTCTTTGTCCTTTCTAATGTCGCTAACTTCGTGATGTCTACCCTCATGAGTGTACTTTTGGAACATGATTGGTCATATCTGCAATGGACGCTTCGCGAGAACTCATAGACACAGAACTCCTTCCATATCTCTCCCCCCGCAACGCACAATCCTTTTTCCTTTCCCATCGCTTATCACGCAATCTTTGAGCTCTGAAACAGCTACACAGTTTGTTTCGCCTCCTTAATTCTATCTGCTGGAACACCTCGTGGTATATTTTGTTCCGTGCATTCGATCAAATTCTCGCATATACTGCAGTCTTTGCTACTGTTTCACGAGCCCTTTTCAACTGGCACATTGCTTCTATTTACATCGCTGTTATTCCCCCTAACTTGCCGATATGACCGGCCACGCGGAATTCGCTACTCCATCTTCTTGAAGAACGATTATATCAACGGATTTGGAATGCAGGGTGGCCGCAAGTGTATACTAGAGGTGTTAGGTTTCATTAAACACCAGGATGAAGTGCCAGCATCCAAACTACACATTCCCCACGACATGTAGACGCGAGGGCAAACGAACATTTATATGCGAGTGGTTAAACAGCAGCGCAGTGCAGGACTTCATGAGGGAAGGATAACGATTGTTTGAATCTTGGATATGGCGAAAAGGGGTTGCTGAGGGATAGATAAGCATAAGAGTCATGCGATTTTACAGGGAGAAACCACGTCGTGTAATATGTCGCGGACGGTAAAGTGATATGGCTGAACGCCATTTCGCCGATAAGACTGATAGTATCTCTGCACCGAGATCCAAGCAGTGAACTTCAATGTACATTGTATAAATTTAATGTGAAGCCAGTGCTTGTGCTAAACGCAGAACACTGCCTAACAATTGCTCGGAGGGAACAAGGTTTCGAGCATTTACCGAACGCAGGAAAAAGAGCACTGATCTTCATAGATCAGGAGAACTGACAGTTTGTTCCACAGGGATACACAAAGTGAGAATGAAACATTCATTTATCGCGAACAAGAGAAATGTCAGCACGTCAATGATTACTTTAGAATCGCCGTTTCAGGAACATCTGCAGTCGTTTCATTATCTCTTACAGAACCAAAAACAAGCAGAGATGACATCAATAAATTACACAAGCTCGGAGTGGAATGTAGAAGTGCTTCACACATGTCAATCAATAATTTATGAATGGAAATCGCAGTCACCACGTTGCCTTGCTTCGCCTCGAGCATGCCTCAAATGCCTTGTCGTGATACCTGCGCATTTCGTCGAGGAACTTGATCAGTTCAAGTCGGTGAATTTCCTTTTTCTTCGACAGCAGTCGCAACATTTTGAGAACCTGAAACTCCTGTGCTTGGCATGTCACGAGATGATACCTGGTGCTGCATCATATCACCCCACGCCACCACGCCACTGTTCTTTCCTTCAAGGAGCTCACGTTGATATCACGCTTTACAATTTGAATGACGGTGTTTTGGCTAAACGAAAGCGATGGATTTTTGTTTCGTCGCATTCTCAGGACAGAACTAACTTTTCAGGTTCATACCAAACTTCCTGACCGAATATAAGAAGGCCGAGTGCGATGTTTCTATAAAGTCAAGGAGGCAAAAGACATTGGATTCTGTCGAGATGTTCATTTTTTTAAAAATATATCCAGATCACCATGAAATTTCAAGGATTGGGCTTTCGAGTTGTGTTTTCTTTTGTGAAGTTGGAGTATCGGTGATCAAAAGCTTCTTGGAGCCTCTAATTCCAGATAGTGGATCGAACACGCCAGCGCTTTCCTGTCCTGCGTACAGTACTGTTCACGCAGGAGCCTCGAAGCAGGTCATATTGTAATTGATCGTTTCCAACGTTCTTGTCAGGAAAATTCCCGTAGTTTGGCCGGTGAAGTGATGACAGAAACACCTCCTCCGTGATTCTATTCTGCTCCTTGGATTCTCATCCTCCTTACTTTGTAATATGTGATTTTAAAAAATTCGAGAACGATTTCATTGCCTACAATTTGTGCGGACCTCTGCCTTTCATGGTTCTCATCAAGAGTCATCCAAAGTTTCATACCGCATCTTTCGTTCCGCCAAGAAATCTATTCAATTTTCTTTCGGCTCCAGCGATCAAGACGTAAAAATACGCAAATTTTCAAGTTTTCGGACCACCAGAAAAGTAGAAATCTCTACTGGAACTCAGTTGTCATGATACCCAATGGCTTAATGTTCCTGATGCAGAGAACTAGGGGTCCATGGAGGGGCAGAGGAAGGAGGACTCAAACTACTTTCAGGTGTTCGTTTGAAGATGCATGCAGGAGTTGGAACTGTTTTCGAGGATATTGATGCCGAAAACGATGATTCACTGATGAAATCATGGAAAATCAGGTTCTGGTCTCATCATCTTTGCGCATCGGGCGACTACGGTTCTCACTTTCCTGCTGTTGTGTTGTGCAGTAATTTGATTTTCTGTGCGCAGAAACGTTGCGTAATTTACCACAGTCTTGTAAATATAAGTATCGTCGACGAATGACCATTGTTTTTCTCGTTGCTCAATTTGCCGTGGATCTGTTGGACAAGCTTAGTTATTAGTGAGAACAGCAGCAGGTGGAAGGCTCAATAGTACATGGAAATCAGGTGCCAGCGGCAAGTGAAGATGTAAGGCACATTTCATACGTATAAGACTCGTGAATTCCAGTTGAAAATATGTGGTGCAGGAAACAGGCATGAGCTGGCAACAGGTGCGTTCCTCAGCAGGCGGTCCAGACAAAAATATTTTTATCTACATCTAAACCACCGGAAAGTCGGTGCGATAAAGCATGGAGGCAAAGACGGTGCGTGGGAGCGAGTTGACGTGAACGATCTCGCGGAACATGCTGAAACATCTTCGAGCCAGATGTTAAATCAATGGAATGAAGATGCCAGTAGAGAGCAGAAATGTTTACAGGGAGCCAAACATTGGCTGCTGAGCTTTTGCCCGTTATAGCGAAATAAAAGAACATTTTCTACAGTCGTTCGTTCACGGATGTAGCGGTGGATTCATAAAGAACTGCATTTATTGGAATTGGTTTCATAACTTCCATGATATGGAGCTGCTCCATTCAGACAAAGGGGAGGGGCGGCTAAGTTGAAAGCACGTTAATCAAAGGATTCGATTTCTTTCGTGCATTAAGATCGCATTCCCTTCGCAGGCAGATGGGACGAGTTGTTCGAGTTCTCACTACTTTACTGCTGCAAAACACTCTTCGAACAGAAACGATGTGCAAGTCATAAAAGATGATCGATCGCAGCTTCGAAAGAATTTTTTGTAAGAATGGATTGACTTCCGTATTTTCATTTGCATAGAAAAGACGAGAGGTTCTAGCAATTGAAGGACCAAATGATAAAAATGTTAGAGACTGCAAGTTCTGCACCTCAAAGTTTTTGTTTTTAATTGAGTGTTGTCCTTGAATTTCGCAGAGATGTCACAAGGTTTGCGGACGTTATCGTTTCCACTTCACTCCACACAACTCTGTTATGAACATGGTTGCACACATCCTGTTGCGATGGGATAGTGTTGAGGAGTTCGCTCAATTTACCGGAGGTTAATCACTCTACTAATCTTGCAAACTCGATTGGCTATCTTTAGTATACTATCTTTGTCGTCAGCTATCTCGTCTTTAGTATACTATCTCGTTCGCTCAATTTACAAGGAGTATACTGAATTCACCCAATATGCACCTATCTTTGTCGTCAGCCTTGTAGTCCAATCTTTAGCAATTTTAGATACTTTGTAATAATGCTCGACAAGTTGTCAACTGTCTTTAGGTTCTCCGTTCTTCCACTCATTCATCGCTAAAGGTGAGAAGGTTCTTCTTTTTGTAATGATGAATTTATTAATCAACATTTCTGTTTCCTCCTCGCTAATGAGCTGTCTAAGTAGGAGAATGTTGCAGGCAGTGTTGAGAGAGTGCGAAAAAATCGTTACAAGTTACTGGCCGAACACTTTGCTGGCCCAGATTTTTCCCCCCGCACTAATTTTTTCTCTGGTTTCGAAATGCATTTCAAGATGCACATTTTCTTGCTGCATACTGATTCTGTATCTCCGTTACAACCGGTTTTGCCTTTATCCATCGAAATGCATTTGTTAGCCGGTCTGTTGGTTGTAACGAGGGTTCTGTTTTCATCTGCCCATCCAGTCAACAATCGACCGACAACTTTAAATTCAATCGGTTTCAACAGACTTGTGGCAACAAAGTTATTTTGATTGGTTAAGACTGATAATAGAAGCTCGCTAGTTTTTATGGCTAAGTACTTAGGTCATTACCTTCTCGCTTTGTTGGGTAAATCTCGAGAGTGCTGCCTCGTAGGCCCGCTTTTTCGCCTCACTCGCGTTGTTCGTGTATTCGTGCTTGGCGAAATCCATTTCCTGTCGGCGAGCTAATAATTGATGTCGCTCTTCATTGAGTTCTAAGTTTAAGGTATCGTTCAAATTTTTTGTCATCAACTTATGCGCGAAGAATCATTGACTTCCGAGAGCAAATGCGAATACATGAGAATATTTCTTGCAGCTTTCACTTTGTGTGTTAATTAGGAATAGGGTGAGAGGTTTTTAAAACAGTTGAGACTTAGTGCCTGAAACTACTCAACCCCTGAATTCTCACAAATAGCAGTTCTGTAGCACAGCAGTGTCAGGAGGATGGGGCCGCGGAGGGGGAGGGGGGAGGAGGGTGAGGACGGGGAAACTGAGAGGAGGGGCGCAATGACAAGTGAATCAGACGAGCGCTAGCACAAGCAACTTGGCTTGCTGAAGGACTACCCACATTTGCATTCGCTATGCTGGCACAGAGAAGGAATTCGTTGCTCCGATGGGTGAAGCTCAAAGGCGCATTTCGTATCAGCTTGCTGGCGGGAATGCGATAAGGATAGGGGTGGACCGCGGGAGAGGAGCAGAAGGAAAGGACGGAAATGAGGTAAGTAAGACTCTCTAGAATGTTCTTCTATTGGAGGGGGGGGGGGGAGGGAGGGAGGCATATGTGGACAATTGACATTTGCATGGAAAATTTCATTTGATCACAAAGGCTGTGAAGTGTTGACAGTTTTCAAGACCGATATCTACATCCCTAGCAAATTTATGATTGCTGCTGTCAGCTGATGCTCTTGTTAATTTAACATCGCTGGTAATGACAGTGGTGACTTATGTGATCGTATTGTGAAAATCGCACGAATTCGGGGAATCTTTACTTTTCGACCACTGGGAGCTGATGGCTTCGGCGTTTGCTTTGAATTTGATACGCTGGATCGATTTTAAATCTGATAATGAATTTCATAGGTCAGGACAAACTGATAATTTCAGGCCATTTCTTCAGTGGACCAACTTCAATTGCAATGACCGCAGAGGTTCGTTGGGCGCAAAATTCAAAATGAAGTCGAGTGTTCGAGCCCTGGCCATGTTTCATCCAGACATTTGTTCCGGACGTTCTGGACGCTTCTGGACGCCATTCATTCGAGTGAATAAGAAGTAGAATTAGGATTCAGCGCTTCCACTGAGACATGTTGAAATGTGCCATCGGTCGAGTGCATAGAGCGCCAAAGAATATTTTTAAGGTTGCTGCCACTTTAGTGTGCACTATGGAAATGCAGTCTAGCATTTCAATACTTCAATGTCATTTTTATGACTTTGGGATAAAACAGCGACTGGAAAAACCGTTGAAGAGAACGCTTCAGCACAAAACCTGCAGAAGGCAGAATGTTGGTATGAAAGACGGAGTGCACACAGCTGCCACCGAACAAAACGCCGACTGCGCTAAACGTCAACAGAAAGCGCCGAATTGATATGTTGCCATGGTCGCTTCATGTTAACGAGCTTCTTATGTTGATTCTTCGCGCCTATAACCTCATATCGGGAGACCAACGTACAAAGCGCAATGTGCAAGACCTTATGGGGGTTTTTGCCAAAAAAGAACTAAATTTTGCAATTTTTAGGGCAAAGTTCACGTGTTATATAAATATTTAAGTTAAATTGAACTGCAAATTCGTGAGCCTGTGAAGGCACGTGTCACTGGAATTCCATTCCAAATTAAGCCTGATGTCGACACCGAGGATTGGCACGGCAGGTGGAGTCGAGGAACCAGATATGGACAAAAGTGCATTACGCTGGAAGTTGCGAGAAAGGACGTCGTGAATGATGCGAGAATTTCATCACATTGGAAAAGGAACTCCAAAATCAGCAATATTGTCTCGTTTGTCATACTCTTACGGTCTGAAGCAGTTTCCATGGTTTTCAATTTCGACGGATATTTGTGTAGCCAAGAAGACAGACATTGCCAAAAGAGTGAAGAGAAGAAACTTTGCATTTTGATTTTGTTTCATTGTCTGTCCGAAGCGAAGAAATCCCTCTTTCTAGTGAAAAAAAAACACATGCATAGCACTATCATAAAGTGTTCCGAGGTAAGAATGCGTGCAGTTCCAAGACCAAACGCATATAACTAACAAATAAATATGAGGAAGCTGCCAGACTGGGCATTATCACTTTCTATAACGTCCCATACCCGTGGGCAGCAGAATTTAACGCAACATTTTACGCGACCACGTGCTTTTTTATTTTGCAGACTTGTTATTGCGAACTTTCCGTTGACTCTGTGCATCAGAAAACATCCTTTAGTGACACACTTAAACTACACTTCAGTATACTTTACCAGCGCTTCAAGCCAGTTGTTGCCCTTCCAGACTCAACCGATTCAAGGCTTGATACTATCCTATTTATACGATTAGTGGAAGTGCCGTTTTGATAAATCGACTCGAGCCCTCCAATCATATCAGTGCATTGATTTCAGGCCTGGAACCAGATCGATGCGGCTTTTTCTAACATTGATCAGCAAAAGAAAGCAAAGGCAAATGTAAAACATCCTAAAGGTCTTTATTCGAACAGTGACGAGTTACAGTTCACAGTTTTCGATGTCCTTCGAGGGTCCTGCAAACTGCCAGCTTATCGCTGCAAATTCAAAAGCGGCATGGTGAAGACGCCCGCATCAAACAACGCTGTTCTGGTGAGACCAGCATTCCACACTCTTGAATGACATCAATGAACAGAGTTTACAACCGTCAAATGACATTCTCAGCTACCATGCTCATGTCTAGCTTCACAAAATCATGAAGAGGCCCAGTTGTGAGGTTATTTATGACGATCGATGATCAAATCAGAGATGATTCTACACATCTTCAGGTCGTCGGCGACGCACTCAGCAGTCGTCCGGGTGATGCAAAAGCAGCAATGGCTATACACAGCATCCTGCAGCATAGTGCCGATTACCCCATCCATGATTTTCCCCATTCACAGCATGCATGATCTTTAGCTGAAGGTCAGTTACATATTAGGGTGGCCGCTCAAATTTCTCAAGTCTGCTGTCGGGTCCGATACTATAACAATTCGATTAATGTATATGCACTACCCTTTCCTGATTTCCTTTGCACTTTTATGACGCATTTTTGTGAGGTTGTTGGTATTTAGTGCTGAAATATATATCTGTAAGGGAAGGCGATGTGCGTAGAGCGTTTCACAATGCGGGTAAGAAAATTCGTTTTCTAACGCAAAATGGAAGTTGTTTAGTTCTTTGCCGGCATAAAGTGGATCGTCGTCTTCTAAGGACTTCATCTTTTGGAAAGGAGAGACGGTCTTTGAGAAGACGCTTCACTAATTTCAGCATAAAACCGTTTCCGTCATTATTTCTTATACTCTTGAAATAAACACTCTGCAGATTACACTTGCTAAGCAACGAGCGGAGCAACGCCACGAAGGTAATGCTGAGTGAATTTTGCCAAGCACAGGCTGTCACTATTCGCGAAATGCATCATCGCGGCTCATTGGAGCCAACGTGCAGCAAACAAGTGCTAGCCGCCTCAGCGGCACCAACAACAAGCGGAAGCGATGATGCATCCAGCGGAAACAGAAGTGCAAAAACTAGACCTTTCAATAGAACAAAGGTGACGTTGCATACATTAGAAGAAATTGAAGGCGGAGCCAGGGGAGGCAGCGGAAACTGCCCGACCAAAAATTCGACTTTCGGGTCGTGCTGAGTCGACCAGGGAGGAGCCCCTTGTCAGGAGCTCAAGGTAGCTCTTGTTCTGCCGTCTGTCTTCCCGTCGTCACAGTATCATAATTTCCGTACATTCTTTGCTGTTCGTAATATCGCACGCGCTGTATTTCGCTTGTTCAACGCTACTTCCACTGTAAATCGGGCTGCATGGCCTCAACGAATTACTGAACGTAAGTCGCAAACTCTTGAAAGAAAAGTCTTCTTTTTTCTTTGCTCAGTACATAGGCAGCCCGTAGAAGAAGACTAGTGTAAATAACTCGAACCTCCTTGGAAAGTTTCAAACCTCGGAAACTTTCTGAGTGCACGGGCTTTACAGTCCGCTTTCCGCAGAAACATCAACCTGTGAGACGATTTGAACATTGCGTCAAATTTCCCATGACGCGTGGTTTATGTTAAGACCACATTGGTGAGTATGTCATAAGGGCATTCCGTTTAGTTTGCATTTTCACAATTCCGCCTTTAGAAGAATCGGCACTTCCTCCAGTTGGCGCAGAGTGGCTGGGGTTTTGCCAAGTATCTCAGACCTGCCTGAAAGAATCAATCGCCGATGAAAAGAACGTACCTGTGAAGTCAACATTGATGAAGGTCCTCATGAAGTGCATCGCTCTTCTACCTTTCCGCTGGTACTCTCGATGTGTAGCTGCTAGACGCCGACAAGTTTCAATGCTTGTCTGAAATGAAATCGTATGAAGTGACACAACGTACAAAGCTATTGCTTCTAGTGATGACAAGCCATTATTGTAAAAAGACAACGCGCGTCGTGCGATGTAATACAACTGCCTTTTGCTATTTCACCTAAACAGATCATGGAATACCGTTGGCTGGTTCAGAGAGCAGGAGATGAGTTCCGGGAGGACTGGCACGATAAGTGAATCTTTGCAAACCCACCCCCCCCCTCCTCCAGTCGGCGCAATCGTTTTTAAAAATTTCAGAGAACAACTAAAGTTCCATAAACTCATCTTTTTCCCCTCACCCGAACAGTTGTGGAGCGAAAGTAATTTTTTGATCTTATATTACTTCTTAAGCACCTATGAACCTTAGAGAACATCATGGTTCAAAGGTCACCGCAGATTTCAATCGGAAAATCCCCATATACGCTTTCATCGCCTAAGATTTTGTAGTTGGAAAGAAGGAGCCAACGAGCGATTAGTTGGACACCGCTCATGCAAAACACATGATGTAAGGCACTTCCCAATGTTTGCTGAGCCGCTCTAGATAAGATGCATAAAGCACCGATGTTATAATAACATAACGGTCGTCAAGCACTGTGCGCGTACCCAGCAAACTACATGCTCCTCCATTCCACTGCTCTCTTCGAATAAGGGTTGCGTCTCACACATCACAGCCAGATGCGTGCAGCGCTACCCTTGGAACCCTTCGGGTGGAATGTGTGTCGTAAACCTTGCAATTGAAAGATGGCTACTTTGAACATACGGTCCATCAGTACAGAATCTCCTAGTCTTCCAGTATCAATAGTGAGCCAGACAGTGCGCAATATCTGGTTCGAATAGGACAGTAATAGTGCAAATGTTTGGCAAAGTGAATAATTTCGAAATCTTATTGTAGAGAGCACCGCGGAAGGTGCGGCAAAAACTCGCATGTGAACAACTTGCATACGATATTGTTGACTTGATTAATGCGAAGACGTTGCATGTGATGCCCAAATTTCTTTATGAAGATAATTGTTCATATCGTTCGCTATGCGACTATGGTCTCAAACGCACAGTACTCCAATAATATTGAGGTTTCTGGGTCGATTGAGGACGAGTTGAAGTGCGCACTACTTGTGAAGTATGGCAATCGAGTGTTGTATGTTGTAGGTTTCTATTTCACACAACCGGGCCCTGTTCGTCGAAGAGCTGACCACATGTTTTCCAAGCTCTTCGTTTGTGACCACTGTGCCCCTCCTTAGCCATCCGTGTTCCCATTTTTGATTCATTTTTCGAAATTTTTGACTCAAGCCAGGCCTCCAGTTGCCGAAAAACTCGCCTCAGCATTCCGCGAGTCGCATGCGTGACAAAGACCCAGCATATTTCAAGCGAGTCGTAGTCAGCACACAGAACAGCAGATTGCCTCATAGTGTCAAAGGCAAAACCGTCAACGATTATGCAGTAGAGCGTATCCGTGGCAAAGTGGTTCAGAAGCTGAAGCATTCATAAAGCGATACGCACATCTAAGGAGGCACTATGAGCACAGAAATGTTGCTTCACTTCGTCAAGTGCTTTGCCAAGCAGTTCATATGGATCTTTGCCTTGCTCGCATTCTAATTGCATTGTTGATTCTGCAGCTGGCACCAGTTTTGGATTTGGTTGTAAAACTTGCATCATACTGACAGCCAAATGGCACAGCATTTCCTGAAATGTAAAGCTCAGCTGCAGGCGCCATATTCTTCATAACAACAAAATGGAATCTTCAGGACGACAAAATGAACCTCGTAAGGAACAAGGCACAAGAAGCAGTTATATTTCTGCAACGGGCGTAGCGTTGAGTATGAGGTTGAAGCGAAGAAAGTTCGGCGGCTGATATATGATATGAGGTGGTTGCAGAAGATTTATTCCCAACAACGCTACAACGTGCTCATCTAATGGATATGATCGATGAATTCAAGCCCACTTTTGTTGAGGCTCGCATAGTAAGTTCATCTATTTCTAGTTTTAATTGCATGTGAACCTACCTTGTATGCATCTACATCCTTGACTGCGTTTAGGTATTCAGCGCTTAGCTCGGACGTTTTAACTGTGCCAACCTTCTCACCAAGCTTCATGAAGAGTTTCTTGAATGCGTTTTGATTTTCGGGCTGCACACTCTGCATTGACATTTCCATGGGTGTTACCATCTCAGCTCCAACTACCGGATCATTGACCACGTTTGGTGTATCCGTCTCCTTCATTGGATCACGGCATCTAGAGCTCTTTAATGTAATCATGTCGCCCTTACGTTGTTAAGCTATCCCCTGATGTTTCTTTATTTCGAAAGCTCATCGAAGCCACGAAACAAAGAACAAATCAGCGAATCAAGTACTCACAATAGCTTCAATGGCACCCTCGTGCATAATTTCTCAGTGGGAAGAGAAACCAGCTTTTAAAACGGCGCTTGGTAAGCATTTGAGGGTCCCATCGTTCTCAAACAAATGATGCTCAGAGTGTTCAAAAATTCGAGGGAGGAATGATTTCGACATCACAGCTAAAACAATGCATTCATCCTGAAAGCTCTTGCAACTTTCGTGACCGACACAACACGATGGATTCTCTTTTCGCATTTTGCTCGTTGATGAGGGAGGAACGGAAGTTTTTACAGCTTTTGGATCTGAGAAGAGCTTTCGGCTTAAAGGCTGGAAAAGTCATTTTGGAGCGTCATCTGGTGTCGATAATGCTACAGTTAACCGCGTAGGTTGCTCTAAAAATTTAAGGAGCCTTTTCCGATACTTCTGTTGTCAATAAAACCCTGAATAAGAAGGTTCATCATGTGAAGTGGTTCTTAGTTCGTATTAGCACATCTTGATGCATTAAAAAGAAAAGGAAGTTCGAAAACATGTGAATTAAAGGACATTTCGTCACTATTTAAGTAGCCCTTATTGTATTGTTTGGATATGACTGAAATCAAGTGTGGAAGACTATAAACGAAAATGGAATCTAAGACAATTCTCCAATCAAAAAATAATATGAAGGCTTTGGAGATAAGGGAACAGTCGGATTGAAACCATTAAGCAAAATATCCTTGAAAGAATCAATCAGTCTATAAATTCGTCGAGCACATTCTTTTTGAAAAACACACTGTCCGTTTCCATTTTACGCATTTGCATAATAGTGTTCATGTTCATCCGTCTATTCGGCAGTTTTAATTTGCGAACGACTGGAGCAGCAACCTCCTACGGCTGACTTTATTGCGGAGATCGGCTAAAAATGACCGATGCGAGATAAACGAGAGTTTTCGACGCCAGGATGAGCCGAAAGTAGTATGATTTGTTTGTTGCCTCAGGTCATGGAACGATTGCCGACTTCGGATGATCGTGTTAATGGCATGATCCTCAATGGTTGCGGAAATGAAAAAGCGGATGGACATTTAGACACTACCACACGCCCACAGTAATACACAAAGGATGAATTTGCCTGTGCAATGCATATTTGCAAGAGCGCATAAGAGACGGATGTTGTGCGCGCCCTTCGAACCAACTTCCACTTTTCAAAACCTCAAATAGCTGAGAAAAAGCACTGTTTAATCAAAACTTGCAAGCAAGCGTATTGCACTCTTCCTTCGTAAAACAATAAGGAACTCAACGGTGATCTCTGACGGTCGGTGGGCGTCGAGTTTCTCGGCACATCTTTCACATCTTCAGCCATCTCTGCACGTAACCAGACTGCGCGCTGTGGCGTTGCGTATAAGAATGGTTGATATTGTGTCATTTTAAGTTCCAATAATGCAGGATGATTATGTTGTATAAACGAAACACGCTGAACTGGCTCTCGTGAGGTTAAAGTGGTATGCAAATTTCGAAACGGAATCTGCAAGTGAATGCCCAAATGCAGACGGAATGCGCTCGCGAGGAAGCTGGATGCGTCTACGTGTTGAATTCATGAGGCAGATGCTTCCTTCTGTATGCAAAAGCTGCCAACGTTTAAAACAGAAGCTAGCAATTGGCCAAGTTGTGATTAAAAGTGTCGGTGCTTAGGGTGCTTCTCACAAAACCTACAACACAGTTCACTTGCAACCTCTACGGCTCGTTGATGTATTAATGACTCATCCAAAAGGTGATCACTGAAGACTATCCCATTTGTGTTGAATCAGATTTCATTGCCATGGCGTTTGAAATACGTGACCCTCAACTGCAGCACCAAAAGACAGGCATACAGCTGTATACGCACTCCATCACTCGTCACATTGCGCTTCCTTCCAAAATCAAAAACCTCACACACGAGGAGAAACTGCTCTCTCTCTACATGAATTTCTAATATCAGGGAGAACACTCACTTTGCTGGTTACACTCCGTTTTACTTCAAAGCGAATTTCTGGCAGTAATTCGCTTGTAATTGAAATATTTTAGTTGCACCTGGTATATAAAAGATTATGTGGTGAAATTTATGTTACAAAAAACAGTGTATGTTGAATGAGATTCATATGACGGGAGAATTGCTTTCTCTCAAAATAATTTACCGCATTTCAGAAAAGCGCGATAAAAGGGCTAATCGTCTTCCATGTGAGAACTTAGTTCGGTGAGTAGGTGATCTCTTTTGAGTTTTATGCAAACTGTTCACACCGGTTTCTCACCAAACTGTCTAAATGGCTAAACTGCGTTCGACTGCATTATTCTTGTAGATAAGATATCGCAGAGCCTTGCGCCATTGCTCACAACTAACTAATAGGCTTCCATCGGTGCATGCAGATTTATTTGCGAGAAGGAACGTGTGGTTGAGCCGTAACACGTCCTAGATGGACTTATGCATGCTCAACTCTACTCGCCCGAAAACATTAATGCCAGAACATTTGTATTGAGACAATAACATTTCGTGTTCCTTGTTCTCGAACATCATGGTACCCTCCCTATGAGGCATATAGGTTGGTGATTAGATACGGATGCAGCGTTCGAGCCGCACGCAGTGATTAGCTCATCAACTTATACTTCCATGACACCAAAGTCATCGAAGCTAGTGACAAAAATGGTTTCTTCGGAATTTCCTCATGACGGGAAAATTGCCAACTTGGGTATGTTAATATCTTGGATATGGATCGCCGCAGCGATTTGTTTAAGACATCACCGCGGAGATCTCGGCGAGTTTTTTGCACATCCCAAGACTGCAAATATCTATTTTCAACAAAAGCCGAGATCTAGAACAGCTAAAAGCAGAAAATCGAGATTTCGGGGAATCCTGCCGGTGGAATCATGAATGGGGAGTAGGAAACCCGTTTGAGCCACTCATGACCATTTGATATGTCTTCAAAAGCTGACTTAGATGAAGCAAGAAGAATGCAAGTCGCTTTACCGATTGTCGAAATACAGCCTCAAAATTATTCAGCAGCATACCCTTGCAAAGAAATTCACCTGTTCAATGACAGATGGAAGAAGCACGTTCTCAAGAACAGAGGAAAAAAATATTATCACACGAAGTGAGGAAAAATGATTAAAAGAATCGGTGCACTTTGCTGAAAGGAGTAAGAAGAGGTGTTTGTTGGCTGTGCGCGTTTATCTCACTGCTTGTACAAGGGTCAGGAAGCTCTACCCTCCCCCGTGCTCCTACGCCTGAGGACTTGCCGCCCATTACAACCCACTGGTTCCACGCAGCTGCAGTTAGGTCCGCCCTTTTCACATTTAATCTGGAAAACAGAAGCTCTCCGGATTTAGTGACATATTTTGGAAGACTTTTCTGGCGGTTCTGCTCTTTCTGAATTTCTCAAGAAAACATCGCCATAACTCTTACAACTTTAAGATCCCACCAGCATTATCATCAAAGCTCAAGTTTGGAATCACGGATGCCTAGTTCCATAATCTCGCTTGCCACTTTGATTACTAGTCATTTTTTCACCCGAACAAAAGGATATGCTGGCTACATACCCATCTGTCGCTGAAACTTTTGGGGCGAATAGCGTTGCGCCGGCATCCCATCAGCAACGCAGATGATAAGAAATTCTAGGAAAATATTTTCAGAGATAGGGTTAGGGAGGGGTTATGGCATATTTGTTTCCAACTGTCTTAAGGCGATTTCCTAAACCTTGCTTAGCCACGTCTTTCATCCTTCACTTTGAACATTTTCTGCGTTTCAAGCAACAACAGCAAAGCGTTAAGGATTGACGTCATTGTCGCCATAAGGTTCCGCAAAACAATACCGCCCTGAGCGGTCAAACGCATGTACTGGTCTATGTGTGCGTTGAATTGGTTGTTGGAATCATGCCCAAGAGACGTTATCATCACTGCTTCGTAATTGATAGAATGCAGTTAGCAAAGCTATATATGAGCTCGCACCGTTGGTCCGAGTAAAACCGTTCAGTGTGGTGAAGATCTAGGGTCATTTCCATGAAGTCCTTTTGTATCGAATACCGCCGACCCGGTAGCCAATATATACTGAAGGTCGTAAAAACTCAACTGGCCCGTTCGCTTACTCGATCGTCACAACTCCGTTGAGCTGATGATTTCTTCTACTTTCCTGCTCACTTGAACAACTGCTTTCGTCTTGCTTCTTTCAAATGTTCGTCCTTACCCAAATCTCAAACTTGGGTAATTAAACCTCTTGCATTTTACTAATGCATAGGCGCCGAACAATACGATCGCAAATGGATTACGAATTAGCACACAAAAGCATCGAATTACGAATTAACAAAACACAGCAACACTTTAGCAAAAATGGGATTTCAGATCAATACTGTAACGTTAGGCTTGCAAACTCTTTCGTGATTCCTAGCACGGCACAGCAAGTCAAACTCTTTCAACCGAAATACTTCTCATTTCGAAGGATTATGACGATAGCCTGCGACTTAAGTCGCACTGAACAAGAAGCCTACATTTCATCTGAGCCGACGTCTCCAGCGATACTTATAAAATTCGGCGCTCTTAAAGGATTAAAGCAGCGATCAGGACAACCGTTGGTGGTCTAACCTAGTCTAAGCAGTTCATTAATCAAGTTCGAACAAACATTACAACACAGACAGTAAACTCACTACGGCCTCTTCCGTTATACCGTTAAGTCAAGCACGTTAATATGGAGATGGGTAATAATCAAAGAAATCTTCCACACAAGACAAGCAACACTCTTCGCACGTTCGTAACGCACTAATGGTATGGTCGACTCTATGTAAGCTTATTGCTATCCCTTTTATAGGGTCCCTGGGGGTTGTACTTTTCGTCAACATCACGGCTTCGTGAGTAATCCGTTCCGAACGGAGCTACCCGTTTATGAGGAGAGCGTCGCCATGCCTCCGGTGTCCCTTCTCCGTAAAAGCCACTAAGCCGACACGTCTTGGGCTGTTTTCTTTCCACGTGCATTAATCACGAAACATGCGCATTTCTTTTGCACATATAATGTTTACCTCAATGCATTCAAAAATTTGCTATCCTTTCAAAAATCCGAATGATACTCGCGGGTAATCGCGACACCGTTTAAACAATAGAAGCGAATATCTTAGAAGATCAGTTTGTATAACTTCTATCTGAAGTGATCTTTGCTGCAAACCTCCGTGAGCCCGAGCTCCATCAAAACGGTCAAACTCGAATCAAGGTGGAGCGCAAAAGAATCAGCTGCAATGAATCCTTTCCTCCTCTTGATCAAATCACCCAGCATTCGAGTATCACCGGCCATTTTATGAAGCCGTTTTATGAAATGTTCCTTCGACTCTCTCATAAACGCTCGCTTCGATTTAGGGCGAACAGCGAACAGCTGTTGAAACAGTAACCGGATCCTATCCCCATGAGCAATTAATTCTCAAAAATGTTTCCCATGCTTTTTTTCAAATTCTTTCCTTTATCGCTGCTTTCATTTAGTGTGAACTGCCTTATCTATATTTCACATAAATATATGGCGTTGTGAACATGAAGGTATGAGCAAGTTGTCGGAATGTAATTTCGGTTACGATGGCAATATAATTATATGCTTCGACATCATGAACAGTGAAATGGTAAACCATAAGGTGCGCACTGCATTAGTTGCTCAAAAGATTCCAAAATCATTTACTTTCAGACAAAGATTGCTCTGCTCAAAGACGAACATTTTAAAAATGAAAGCGAATCCAGTAACAGCTTTCATATGAAGTCAGTGTGTTTTATAAGAGTCGCAGTTAGCATCGTTTGAAATCACAAGTCACCATTATTTGTAGCCAGTGGGCCTGTCAATGAGATGATGTTACTACCACTATTGTTATGCTAGTTCTTATTCAGGCGGTTCTCGCTCGTTAAGCATTCGTCGCTGTTTAGCCGCCTCCAGTGCAAGAGCTTCCAACTCAGTGAGGGGTTCATTGTTTGCAATCTTCTCCTTCGCACGATTCTCCAGCTCACAACTCATTGCTTCCAACTGGCTCGCAGTCTGCAAAAAAATGCATCATTGATAAGTCAACAGTGCATATATTAGCTACACATCAGTCCAGTCTGTGACGTCTACATCGCGTTTATCATTTCCATTCCACAGAAAATTGTTGCATTTGACTTTACAGGTGTGAAAAGATCATACTAATTTAATGCAACAGATACCTCGAGCTTCCTCTGTGCCGTAAGCCCGTGCACAAACAGAGATGAGTTTCCAGGAAGAGTGGAGAGCGGGGTTTTCGAAAATTAAAATGGGGCATCGCACACAGAAACGGAATTTTATAGAAAACACTTCCGTGTGATCGTATGAGCGGTGTTTTTATATCGGTTTTGTTCTGAACTTTGATATTTCACTCAGTCTTCTCGTAATATACCTCAAACTATTTTATATCCGTACATTTTAGGCGCAATATCGCCCAAACTATATAGTGGTATTCTATTTCGGAATTCCGAAATCGCATGCTGTACTATATCATTAGATGTGGAGGCTTACGCCTGATAATCTTGCCATCCTATATCAACCCAGTGTATAGTTGGTTAGACATCAGCTTATGCTACTCCAGATTGATATTTTCCCATTCGCACCACTCAGACCTTGCGCCTTGCACCGGATTATAACTCAAGCGTCGACAATTCAGGGGATGTGAACCGAAGTCCACTTAGAAGTTGCTCAGAAATTCCTGAATAACAAATCCCGACCATGAATCAAAGGGAAGACCTTCTCTATATGAAATGCAAAAAAGCCGGCACTTCGTCTCCGCAAAAAATTGTTGAGCTCTTGGAAGGCACGCGACGCATTTAAATGGCTAGTTGAAAAGATCCGCCGCGAAGCATGCTTTTAGTTTACGCCAGAAGTGCGGTCCAAATCTACGTCATCCAGCAACCCAATTCCCTCGCGACACAGACTCAAACCTGTATCACCGTGAAAGAAACGACAGCTATAAGACAAAGCGCAAAAGTGAGCCCTCTGACGAGGTAGACACAGGTAGGCTGAAGTAAGAGTAATAATAGTTCCAAAAGTGAACCAGCAGTGGGCATGTCATGAACCATAAGCACTAGAAGCAACAAAATATTCGAACATCGCAAAACGGCGTGAAGTAATTAAATTGATCCAAATAGCACACAACATTTTAATAGCAGTTTTGACCGTGAATTATATTTTACTATAACATATTGTTATAGCAGCTCATGAGAAGAGGATGTACACTAAAAATTTCAGTCAAGTGGAAAGCATCAGGGAGTTGCGTTCATGGAGTCAACATTATGCCTTATAAATAAGGCTAAGGATTCGACATTGAAAAGTCGGGCCGCTGATGACCGTTGTGGACAACGGCCACCTAAGGAAGATGCCACCAAGGATACGATAAGTAAAAAAAAACAGCGAAACAGCCATTAAATCGTTTGCAACACGAATTACTTGATCTAGAAAGCCCATCACAAAATTTCCGATATGACTTGGATCTCAATACTCAACTGCGGATGTTGCGCCACCCAGACGCTCCTCGAGAAGCTGAGGTCAGTTGGTGAGAAGCAATACTGAACAAGGCATGAGTTGAAATGTTTATACAGCACCATCGATAACAATAGCTGCTAAAGAGTAAGCACGTAAACAAATTGGTAGCGTATAGAAAAACGAATAAAAATGGCAATTTTTAAAGCTTTTTATGTGAAACATACGCATCAAATGCATAAATTAAGAAAACTGTTCCATGATCGAAATGCGAGATGTGGAGCAAAAATACTCCCTTCTTAGGCAATGAAATTGCAAGAAAAAACTCACCGCGGAATGCGTTCAAGTGGTTTCAAAAGGAGGTGAATCTGTAGTTTGCGAGCTCATTCTTTAATGACGATGCTCCTCATGTGATTAAATGGGGTCACTTAAATGATGGCGGAGATCGCTACACGACTAGAAGGGCGTCGATGTGTGTCATGCAGCTGTCGGGTGAATAGACTGACCTTGGAGTGCCCGAGTCCTCATCTCGCGAGGACCTGCGATACCTAGCAATATCTGATGTGATGATTTTAGAAGTCCAAAACGAGGCAGTGAAAGAGGGTCACTCCCCATCTGGCATATTCGGCTCGACATCGGAACGAATATTGTCGCCAATACATAAACTCAGTTAGCCCACAGTTACACTAAGAATGCGTGTTTCATCCTACAACGTTACGCTGTGAGCAGGCATTCGCTGACATCAAGATCGCCGATGACGCTAGCAGTTATTGACACATTTCAATCGCTCACTGCCGCTGCTTCTTCCCTCTCGCTATGCGCCACATCACGTCTCCCACTCGTTTGGAATAGTTTGTGATTCCTTTACGAACTTCCGAAACGACGGATGCCACATCTTGCAAAAGACAATGAGCACTCTTGCTCCTATTGTTTTTGTTTCGTTCAATACCACATGGTTACACAAAAACGCATGCACCAAGTGCGGTTTATAATCTTGAAAGTGTGCTCCGTGGGATGCATAATTGGAGCGAAATAGGGAGACAAGAAATGGTATTCGAAACCGTAATGAAGTTTCAACCCAGCTAGAGGCACGCTATGGCTTAGCACGATGAACAGGAACACGATGAACATGCTCGAGATGCAAAGTATGCGTAGCTGACCCGAGATGTACTGCGTCTCCTCCGAAGCGTTGCACAAATAGATCAATGCATAGCTGGATCCAAACTACTCTTCGTAAATTTGGTACGCAAATTACCACACTTGCAAGCAGATCGTCTAGATCTGAAGAATATCTTTGGTTTTGATAAGGGCATGCAAGACCCTAGTTAGGACAAAGTGCATAACTTTGGTTAACTTTTTTGGTGAATTTAGCGTCGTTTTCATATCCGCCGTACAAACAGAGCTGTGTTCAACACTGAAAGCTTTTTTCGAGATAAAACAAGCCTTCAAAATTCTAAGAGCATCCCACATATCGAAAAAGATGAGGGAGGCTCTTCTCAGTAGCTCTGAAAGCGTCAAACCGGTGTGCCAAAACAACACATAGTAGGCAATTTCGAAGGACATTCAGTGAGGAAACCGTCCACTCTGCGAATGCGGATCGAGCACGAAGAGCAAAGACTGAGGCAATGGGGAAGTAATGAATGGTTTTCTGAGGTGAAGTAAATGTAAAAAAAATGCTTCGAGGAGCAAGGATGTATTTGTTGTTCGGTGAAATTAGAAATAACGATTGAAACAAACTTTGAGACGCGAGAACAGCGTTTAATGGTACCGTTATTACGGCGATAAAATAGATGCCCGTCGAGCCAGCCCATGATTGATCTAAGAGTTTATGATTAAAAGATAGGGTAGAACTGGTGGCAGAGCGCTTATATCGTAAGCCGCATCACAACACCGAGTAAATCCAGGATGATACGCAGTTTGGCATAAATGCAGAGCTACACTCTTGTTTCAAGAGATTAACTGAAACTGCCTCAGGAGACGCGCCTGCTTGTAGTTAAGAAATGACGAGAGTGAATCCCTTCGCCAGTCGAACGTTATAGACGCAACTTCAGGCAGTAACGCTGACAACATGTTAGTTTATATTTTGTTGCAATCCACATCGCAATTACTGTACTGCAATCCTCGCTTTCACTGCAGCAAAATGTTGGCTACGTTTTGGAACAGCTATGTTTTGGAACTAACCATAACGAAGCTCCGTCAGCACTCTCATCTGGATAGAAGTTTGAGATGTTTATTTTTACAGTAGAATGGAAACAAATTCTTTTTTGAGACCTCCTGATTAAGGTCAGTTGGAAGGACAAATTTTCACTGAAGATCGCAATCTTTTTTAGTCATCTATGTGCTTTCTTCACAACATTATTTGCAGCTTGAATACTTGGGGACATTTCCTATGCTCTGATGACTGTCAGGGCACAAGAGGGTTATGCTTTGGGCGAACCCCTAGTTTGCAACGACTTTCAAGAATCTTCGCATGTGAGCGTTTGGTGTTCGCTTAAGCATGATTTGCAGGTGAGATACCTTTTGCCTTAAGTAAATTCGCAGCATCATGCAAGAGGGTCCCTCTTCTCCCATCATCATGTTTAGTGAAGCTACTGTACATTCTTTGTAACTCCCCCCCCCCCCCCCAGGCTGCTCTGACGCTGATCATTGTATTACCCGTATAGATCACCATAAAGTATTCCGCTCACTGAAATTTTAAAAAAAATTTAATGCTTTTCCCAAGTGCTTACGACGTCGTTTACACTTAAGATATACTAGAAAGCCACGCCTTCCGTCACTTCCTCCGTGTGATTAAACAAAGACCGCACTTTAGTAGTGCGTCTTTAATTAGGCTTACTTATGCAACACTTCGCAGTGAAAAAAAAGCATGCTGCCGTGCTACGGCGTGCCATTTAGCTGTGGAGTATGTTAAAGCTTGGTGGATGCGGAGAACAAAGTTGCTCAAAGGGCTTTTGTCTGGAAAGACCATATGCCCTGAATCTTTGGGCTATATCGGGTAAATGCAAATAGGTGCAAACCCGTTCATGGAAGTACTTTTCTTCTTGTGCCCTGCCTTTTCTGGCAAACGCACCACCGGCCTCGCGGATTGCACCACTCTGTCCCTTCTGCAAGCATTCAATCACCTTTTTGTAGACATTTAACAAGGGAATCAAGAGCAAAGCTGTTATGACTCCACTCGAGAAAAAGCTGAAAATCAGGGTTAATTTCAGTACGCCACCATTTTAAACGCTACCACCTACTTCGTGCAGATGAAAAGTTTATCAGTAAATCATTTATGAACCGCACAACACTTCAATTGTTAGGGTAGACGCGTTGAAACCACCTTTAAAAAAAGTGACGCCGAACATATTCAGCTCGTCGTCCAGCAACAATTACCTCAATTTTGTGATGGGTTCGTTGTGTTGCGAATGCGATAAACCTTCGAAATCAATGCGAAACATGTCATTACAACAGTGAATGTCAAGCGGATTCGTTGCCGACGGCAGCATATTTTCACCTACAGGAGAGGCGAATGAAGAAAATATCATGTATGACTGCAGAAAAATGAAATTTACCACTCCCGGAATTGGTCTGAATCCTCCAGCAGTAAACCAGCGTCTGCAATATCTTGAATTAATTAACCACTTCATGTGTTTGACAAGACATTATCTGTCGCCGACAGGGAGGCAACCAGTGACTGCATGTCCCAGCACTGCGATGTTAGGGCCCATAGCAGCACTGCCCCACATATCACGAGGGACCGCTTAGTGTTTTAAACATTGGAAACAAACATATTTATATATGCGTTCAGAGCCTAATGGAAGACGATGAAGGTAGCATAATACTGGGCAGTCTTCAAGTGGCACAATCGGAGGTAATTGCCGTTGACAGCCGACCCCTTCAACTTCATTTTATATTTTTCCATAACAACTCGCCTCCGATACTACTTTTGGAGATCCCGAAAACATGTGTGATCTTTTGTATCGTTTTAGCTTGTACATGGTCTTCGCCTATCGCATAATGCCGACTATTTCGTAATCCCATCTGTAATTAATGCAGTATTTCAATGACGTTTTAACTTTTTACGGATTCGCCAAAACTTCATTCCACCGTTTGAGTTTCTCATCAGTATTTCATCAAATACGACAATTTGTTTTCTCATGTGCAAAAATTCAGTATAGTTGTCCAAGTTTGTCCCAACGATTTCAATCCAGGTAGAGCAATTTGTCGAAGTTTCTATACACACATTATTCGCCATATTTGTGCTGTGACTGGTTATTAGAGAGGAATTTATTGCATTTGAATAGAATTGTTTTATCTCAAGCAATGAGCTGATTTGGACAGCTTTGGAGTCAAATGTTTTGAAATTCGGTGAAAACAGTAAACAAATGTTAAGTTTAAAAGCAACGACCGAAAATGGGAGCGTCAGGTGCTCGCGAATGAGGATGATGAGAATTTTGAATGAGCAACACGGGTCACAGATCATAGCATCAGACATAGTATCGTGGAACTGCATGCAAGAAGCTGTCAGCATTGTTATCAACGAGCCACTCGTGTGAAGGTGGAACCGTGTTTCATTGTTTCATCTCAATATCTTGACTCTTGCTGCATCATGGGCATCCCATAGCGTTCTAATAAATGCCACAAGATATCATTTGCAACCTTTCGGAATGCTTAAATGAAGAGCATGCGAGTGATCTTAATGCAAACTCTCAATTATTCGCTGAACTTGTGATTCTTTATAACGACATCGACGTGAAAAAAGACTTCTGGCAGTCTATGCTTATTGAAATATAGTTGCGCTACCTCCTGATATTGTTTTGTGTGGTGTGTTGTGTGCCATATAGTGCGGACACGAAAATAGCAACGCGTCTAAAAGCGGATTCAAAAAGATTTGACTGCACAAGTGCGATGTTGCAGGGGGTGGGGGTTACTCTTCGAATTTCACCTTGATCCTCCGCTCCTCTTGCAAGACTTGGTCGGGGTGGCTATTGCATGAAGTGAACCAGCAACCTTAGTCCATCGCGGTCCCCGCCAAAAAAGTGTTAAAAATCCCAGCAGTGCTGAGGAATAATTTATGAGCGCAAAAACTCCGTTTTTGGTTTAGGGGATCAAATGCGCCAATTCGCATCCGAGGGAATGCTAGGAACGCGGATTCCGCTTTTGTGAGCCAAAAAAATCGTCCTTGAGTCGCAGCCACATGAAGAAACTGCTAAGGCAGTGTGTGTGTAAGGAGGAAAAGTGCAGAATCGAAATATGACGCACTGATGACGTTGCAGAAACAACTATTTGCAGCAGCAGGAGATACTGAAACCGTAGTGAGAAACGAGAACGTAAATCGGGGGTGCGTTTCAGCTGGATGAGCTCAACTTTGACATTTAATAACAGCCCTCGCCTATTTGCAGTGGAATGTTTGGTGGAATTGCGAATAAACCTCTGAATTTGGAAAACATCAAATAGTGCCAGAACTACACTCGCTTGCAGCTACATCACCTAAACAGAAAACTACCTCGACGAGCTCGTGAGCGTAATGCTGATATGCAAAGACAACAGTGAGCGGAAAATGCACCAGATAACATGCCTATAGCACAAGTATACTGCCTATTGAAGTTGCACACCTTTACATTGCGTATTTTCATCACTTCCTTCTCGAAACCTCGAAACCTTCGACAGGTACTCTCCCTCCCCGACGGAAAATCCTTTCCTCGGCCCACACTCTGCTGACATTACCTGATTAATTAAGTGAAGTGAAATAAGCTAGAAATAATCGCTAAAACTGATATGGCAAACAAATGCTTCACCCAGCTGATCGATTGTGCAAAGTGGGCTGAGATGACTCGCCAAGCAAATCAGTGAGCAACTGCCCAGGCAGAGCCTGATCTCGCGGTCTCAGCCACAACAATGAGTTTTATTTTTGTCGAAATCTCGCAAAGTTCAACGTCCATAGTACATGATCAAGCTGCTTTACGTACTGATCTATCGAAGTCCTCATGCAAATGGAGGCACTGACCTCGCTCCTCCAAAGCGTTCACGCAGAAACCAAAAGCGAATAAGGCTAATGAGAAAAAAAAACGTCCACATAATGTTTAAAAGAAAGCACTAGTTATGTGGCTGATTCGATGCGAATGCACGCCACAAACGGTTGCTGACGATGCATGTGTTTTCATACTGAATAACTGATGCGTACCTCTAACAGATTCGTTTTCGTGCAAAGAAGGGTACACATAACAGAAACTCGTCCCTGACAATTCATGCCTCATTCAGTCGTACACGACACTTGATTTTGAGTGGAGTCGAAAATTTTAAGAGAAGGTTATCTGCCTGCGAAGTCCAATTCCCCTAGTACTGATGCGCGAAGGACGATGGTGGCGTAACAGTGATTGTAAGGAGAAAACAGAAAAAACGCAATAAAGAGCACCCTGACTAACGGAAAGGTGGGGACGGCTGCTGGTGTCAATAGCGTTCAAAAACTGTTTGCCGCGATAGCTTCTGTAGTCCGTTCTACGTCGTCTTTTGACTGGTTTACCAAAAGATTAGTCTTCACATAGCCTAATTCCTTTCGGTTATCCCAGATAATCCATCTCTTCGTCGAAATGATGTTATTTACCAAAAGATTCTCTGATCCAAGCAACTACTCCTTTAGGGTCTCTTACAATATTTGCGGTATGAAATGAGGACCCTTTTCTCCCACTTGCTATCCGTCACCGATCTGCTTGGTGTATCCGTTTTAATATGTTTCACATAATTGGTCACCGCACTTTTTACTTCAAGCGTGCATAATGCCACATCATTCCAGCTGTCGTTGACTGTTCGCCAGTAATATTGATTGTTCCAAAGGTTTTGTGCTTCTTGTACTAGGCCAAGTTTCAATCCCGAATGTCACTGTCTTGAGGATTGCTTTGATCAACAATTTTGTCTCCGCTTCTGGATCCAGCTCTAATTGAAACAAGTCCACCATTTTTTCAGAGTCAGCCAGTATCGCTTTTGTTTTCGGCAGTTCTCTCTACGCATGCTGTTATTTGTCGTAATTTGCCGAGATACGTACATCTCCTCACTTTTAACTTTGCTCTTCTATGAGCTCGATTTTGCAAGTTATCTTAGGTCATCATCCTGTGCACCGTTGAGGTTCAGTGAAGTCTCTATCCTTTTATTCCATTCCAGAGAGGAACTGTGTTATTTTGTCGTATTCTACAAATGAACAACATCCTTCGTGAAGAGCAAAACATGTTTCTTGACGGTAATCAACTGTTCAAAATTAGTTCGCAAGTTAGATTAGAGCATGCTTGTTATTGTAAAACTCATATATTCAAAACAGCATGGAAGCCGAATAGACTCGAGGGTAGGAGCATACCCTATGCTCAAAAAAAGACTACCTTTCCTTGTTCATGCTCCTGAACTATGACCTTGGGGAACTGGGGATACACACATATATCCGAATAAAGGGAAGTCGCCAAACTGCACCATCAGCAATAACGCAAAAAGAAAGAAAGAAGCATACGGTACGAAACGCGAAACATACGGCGCAAATGTTCTAGCAACATCGCCGGCGTAGTGTGAGAAGAGCGCGAGCACAGAGGAGTACCACATCGTCCGCCCAAAGACTAACGTATCAAAAAACTGGATTCGTTTGCCGTGCAAAGTCACAATAACGATAACGAGATTCAGAACATATTCAAATTTAGTCATTGCTGTATGCATTCAAATCATTTCACTAAAGTTGTGCATGTTGTACCTCCAACACTGCCTTCGAAACACTGCTCACAGGCCGAATTTCTCAGAGACATTTACATCAGCAATCTCTGCTTTCAATTTAACACGCTCTGTGCACTTTTCTCCCGACATTTCTCGGGAAATAACAGAGAAAAGAAAAAGTAGTATGTTGTTCCTCCGGCAACTGCTAACGACGATATCTGGAAAAAACAGATGAGCAAGAAGCCAGAACGGAAGTCGGAAATTCTGCCTCCCAACACAACACATTTTGATTGGAGTCGTTTTCGACGAGTGGACAACAAAGTTGATTTCGCGCACAAGATGTACAAGATGTATAAAGACGAAGCACACAAACAGTGAGTGTTCGATTGGCTCATCCCATGCCCGGTAAGGTTAGGGGCACTCAAAGGCGCTGTGGAGTTTCGCTGTGTTAAGCGAGTGGAATTAATGGGGCCATATGCTAGAGCGTTTCGCAGGTCCGCTTCTCTAGCATTATTCAAAATCGTCCACTCATGAAGTGTTGCTTTTTCTGATAGCTGGGGATGAGCATCAGTCAAAATTTGCTCTTTTTCGGTTGGTTTAGAGCTTAATTGCAAGATTACGCCATTTTTCAATCGTTTTTTTTTGTCCCTCACGGAATTAGATAAACCGAACTAAAAAGTTTCCAGTGGTGACTTGCAAACAAAACTTTTACTAACAACGTGCACTATAGCCATTAAATTTCGACGTTGTCCTTTGATCTGTTTCGATCTCCTTGGAGAAATTCATAGAAGCGAAAATGTATTTCACACGCTATTACTGCTCTTTTGTGCACTGCAGTTGACGCTGACAAAGAATCGCGTGTATCATGTAACATGTCCGGACTGTTATCAACTTACCGACTGCCATTTTTTAGTTGCTGTGATTTGTGAGTGGCGGTAAGCAGTGTATCCGGAAGGATAGAGAGAGTGGATATTTCGGGAGAACTTTTCAATAGGAGATGTGCTGCTATGGACTGTTTTATATTCTACGGATACTGCCCTGGTGCACAGTCTATAGCGCTGACGTTTCGGTTGAATGCTTCATCTTGCTGGTGACTGCAGCTTCCTTAAATAATAGAAACAGTTGCAAAGAATGCTTTCATCATCACACAAATCGCCACCATTTGCGCTGCAAACATAACGTGCAGCATAAGCGAATTCGACCATTCTGCTCATTTTGCAGTCATTATAGCATAGACGCCAGTGTGCTCAGCTACGAGCTACCTTGCACGAACCAGGTTGTAGATAGGGGAATGGCTGTCACTACGACGGTTAGTTGCGAATATATTGGATAAACAGCCGCGGACAATCTAGCGACGAAATCCAAAGGGATGTGGCTAGGGATTGGCGGTGACATGCCAGCACTTAAAAAATGGTCACAATAATCGAAGACGGTTTCGTGTCACGGCGAACACAATCTGCTGAAAAAGACCGCAGCCACTACTACTTCGTGGAAGAATAAAGGCGAGGAGAAGGGAACTCCGAATAACAAAGACCTATGTCACCAGCAGGCCGGCTACAGGCGACGCACTACCGACCATGGCAACATTGTTGCCAGCTGTATCGATGGAGAGAGTGATGAAATCGATGATTCACCGCTATCCAAACTATTCAAAGAATGCCACAGATGAAGACATACAAAACTTTTCTAAGTCAGAGCGCACATCTGAAGAGCCTGAAGGATCTTTCGCAGTGGAGCTCTCATCGTTAAACTCCAAAGAAATACCAGTCAAATAATAATGTAGTTTATTAAAAACTCAATCGTCAAGAAATCATCTCTTATATTTCACTTTGTTGAAAACTTGCCGCCTAATCATCAGTTGAAACTGGTTTTGCTGCAAGCTATGGTCTACCATTGCATTCGCGATCACTCTTTTGCTTTCGCCTTCAATTGCGGATCGAGGTGAACTCAAAGGCTTACAAATTATGACACGAATCAAGATTTGTATGCAATTACCTTCTTTCCTCGACGTCGGATATCACCCCATACTGGGTCATCACCACCATTCGAGATTTACAAACTTCCCAGTTAAGAGGAAATCGAATTGTGCTAGTAAAGACCATCTGCAATGCGCTCACTTTCTCCTGGCTTCTTTGCTATGGTCGGATTGCGACCTTGATTGGTGTTCGCTGCTTTTTTCCGCATCCTCCGTTGGTGTAGTTCATTAGCACGGTTCACAAGTTGCAACAAGCGAGCGGAAGTGTTTTGCCTACCCGAGTCCTCTTCTGTTGTGTGTTGCAGGCATACAAATCCTACCGCATATAATCATGTAGTAATATCCGCATTAAAACTTCCACGCTTCCTCTGGAACTTTTGTTTTTTGACTCCTCTCATTGTTTTTGTTTTTATTTCTTGCTGTGATTCATAGAGTAATTTTTTTTAGCAACACGCGCGTAATCTGTCTGACAACATGATCTCACGACTGATACTTGGGATGGAGGTGATCCATGCTATCGTCATGACAGCGAGCTGCTCATATTGTTTTATAACGGCGTGAAGATCCCGACCTGCAAGCGCATTAAAATTCAAAGCGTGCTTATGTGGGGCACATTTATCTTCTGAAGTTGGTCTTCTATTGTGGATCTGCGAAGCAGTATTACTCCACTATGGATAGAAAATAGTCGCTCTTCACTTTTTCTCAATCCAGCCTAAGTGACAAAACATTCTTGCCTTACCGCTGCGAGAAATTTGTATCCGGGAGTTTCCGAAATGCATTTATTTGCAGCGGGATTTCATTGGCAAGCCGTCTTCAGCCGGTGAGCAACGGCTTCAAATTTTACTTCGGTTTTCATCATTGATGGAACTGTTCGTCATTATCATTTCGAAAAATGTACAAATGTTATGAGCTCCATGATCTGAATACATCACCAGCGTGACGCGCACATGAAAACGTCGAATATGCCCTCATCCATGCTGACCGATGTGAAGAGTAAAAGAGGCTCACTTTTGCTACCACGTGCCTGGATAAGCAGACTTGCTTTCGCACGACGGATACCTTTCCCACATCCACCCCGAAAACGAAGGTCACATCCAATGTTTCCATCATCTACGGGCATGGTGGGAACGGAAGCATCTCAATCTTTTTCTGCTTCATATAAAATGACCTGTTGAAAATTTTGTCGGATATGCAAACGGCGCAAATATCAGATGTCCAAATCGACAATGTTTGCGACAGGACTTAACGCGGAAAAACCTGACACTTTCGACGACTCGCCGGACTTCCTTTTCCCAGACAAGGAAATGTTGCCTTTCCTCCCGAACCTTTTTTTCTCAGTTAAGTACGCTTCATAACGATTCCCCAAGCGCTTTTTGCTACCCGACTCCTCTTCCTATCGAATGGATCTTGTAGAACCGACCACATGTCCGGCTTCGTCCACTTATGCTATTCATCATGTTTCCTTGATCGAAACGTTCGATCGAACACTCGTTATTTGTACGCGTCTTCACTAATGGAATGTCGCATGTCACCGTGGTGCACAGTGGAATCCTCCATAACTCCATCTCTTGCCAACTAAACAGGATCTTGGAACGGATACACGGCTGCCTTGACCACATTGCTCCACCATTTTTACAAGGCTCATTTTCACAGGATCAGTACACCGACATCATACCTTCACGTACTATTGTTCTCCAACAGCGCTTCCATCGTGAAGACCATAGAAGTGAGGTAAAATTCATTTTATAATGGAAAAATGTTTTGATTAAACAAATGACTCTAAACCACTACATAACAAATCACATGGCCATAAGAAGAAACCGACAACAAATGCATAATACACGATCAACTCCCTGATGTTTCGAAATGGAAATGGCGGCAGCAAGTTTGCAATAAGAAAGAACCGATTGAAGAAGTGCACAACTCTCAAACAAACGATGCTGTACAGACTACAACGACCTGCAACAGTCACTAGTGGCAGCAAAGATAAATCCACAAAGATACCACTCAAAGAAAGTACGACTACAGAAACCGTAAATTATCCATGGGCATCGAGTTATCACGACTCCCATAATAAATAGTAAAGCGCTGAGAAATAAAAAATGCAATGCCGAATCGACCTGTTGTTTTAATCGTTCTTTAAATTTATCCAGAGAAAGGCAACGCACACATTCAGTTTGTCATAAGCTCCCATAGTTGCTTTGTGTGCAAACACATTAACTACTCTGCTGATAAAACCGACGTCACGCTTACAATCGCCTCCATCCTTTCAATCATCAAATGGTAGTCAGTCAAGCTTTTAACAGATGTTCATGCTCCGCTGACTTAAAACTCTCGCCTCACGTCCTCCAAGTGCAGAAGACAAAGAAGATTAGAAAAGCCAGAAGGGTGCACGACTGGCCTGTCTCATCTCGTCCCATGTATGCACGAAAACAAATGTGCAACCAGCTTCCCAACCACATACTAACAACTGCTGCACAATATGATAATAAAAAATTGCCGACTAAGAGATACGAATGTCGAACAAAATTCGCATTAGCAAGTGGAAAAACGATAACAAGTAAGAGCAACCTAAAGCGTCGTCTTTTCGAGTAAGCATTACAGAAAATCCAACTGAACCATCAACAATGACGTTTTAAAAAGTAAGACAACATAACTTTGAGAGTGGTTACGCAGATCATGAACTTTCCACTAGAAAGCCCCAAAAGGCAACTTCATCGGAAAGCACTGCAGCTCCTTTGAGCCACTGACAGCGATGGCTATGTGATATGAGTGTCCACAGAGTACAAAACATTAAGCAATATTTAATCACTATACAGCTCCTACCAAAGTTACTGCATACAAGTCGCACAACATTTCATCTGCAGATTCACAGTAAGCGATGATCATACTGTAGTGGAAAAGCATCTAAGAGGAAAGAAGGTAACACTTCCCTCAATAGTTATAAAGAAAGTGAGTGAGAACGTCATGACGTCTAGGTGCCAAAAAGGGACCACGTACTTTGGTCTGCATCCGACTCAATGGCTTCAGGTGGGAAGTCGCGAGCATTAGCCAAATATGCATCGATCCGTGCATGCTCGTCGTCGGAGATGGGAGACGCAAAGGCTGATGGCGGAGTAGGATACCTGTGCGTCTGCAAAGTGAAGAACACACTATAAACTGAGTGTGGTATATATTTCTTCTCGGTCCTTCAACAGCACAAAAAATGTATTGGAGGACATGAATGACTGAAACGCTCTTTCTCTTTAATGTGTTGTGAGGATGAACGCTGTAGAACGGGTTGGATTGGTGGGGCAGCTTACATCGGAGAAAGGCGAACAATATACGTCTAATAACTTCTTGAGGGACTGGGAATAAAACACTGTGACGGTTGCGAACAGTTACGACAGCCAATTCTCACAAACGGACTCGACAGTCAGTTATTGTTGGAGGCAGCGAAAACAATTTACACACATCGCCAGACTATGAATTTCCAAAGGAATTCATAGCATGCTGATATGAGTCGGATAATGGAATTCGTTAAGCGGATCGGCCTCTAGAATACAGTAAGACAAAAAGGTCTCCGCCAAGAAGAGAAGCCGCATAAGGACAAATTAGGAGGGAGGGATGATATGACGCGATCGCGTATGTGCATCCTAGTTCAGGCGACGCCGCTCTGTTCGCTGCATGTCCCTGAGCTCGGATTCCTTCCCAAATATGTGAATATAACTGGAAAAGGAAAACACATCGACTGAGCCCTTCCCTACGGCTAAGCATTTAGTTGTGAGCGCTATCTATTCCAGATGCTAAATTCGGGACTTATTTTGTGGGGTCTCCAACTGACAAAGCGGATGCCCATTTACAGTTGGGAAAGTAAACAAAAGTCCAAAAAGCAAGCACAATGGTTATGCCTCGAAACACCACCGAAAATTTGTTAGTCTGTCCTCAAAGCGGCCGTCTAAATATAATTGGGTCGCAACAGGGTTTTGCAGTAACCAGACTACTCAATGTTGCGGTCAACAAAAATTTGACTTTTGTGGGTTTACTGCAAAGAGAACGGTCACATCCGGGTGCAACTAAATCTTTGGATAAAAATCTAGCAAGTTTTATTAGCTAATATTTCTCAACAATAAAAGTCTCTGCTTTTTCTAGAAGCAACAGACCAGACTGCGACTTTCTAAGCAGCACCAAATTTTGGATTTCTTCGTTGAGATGGACAATGGGGATTTCTTTCACAGCTTGCCAGCAAGGAAATGGCCGCCAAAAGTGACTGATACTCCCCAATTGATAAAACTTATTTCTATTCAGAAAAATCCAAAAATCACGAACTGAGGAAAATCAGACGTTCAGAAATGGCTGACTTCGAATGTACAACAACCACAAAAAAAGGTGACTAACCGTAGCACACTGTGAAACGCCGCCATCCTGAACACACTGAGGGGGAGCCACACGGTTTGTGTTACTTCTGCGGCCATTTGCCGCACCAGACACTACAGTAGGCCGCGACGATTCAGCACTGTAACCTGATTTTTGACCCGTTTGGTTAAGGGAGGCTTCAATCATCCGTTGGACAGAGGTGCATTTCAGTGGGCTCGGTGAAAGCGTTTCGAGAGCGTTCATCCACGTCTGTTTACAGTTATCCTTCTCGCGAGGGGGTGAGGCACGTACCTGCTGAGGGTGATTATGCTGGTGATGTTCAATGGCAAACTGTCCACGTTCCTTTCTTTCAGCTCCTGGAATAAACAGTAACTACGGCATAGTTCCACCACAGAATGCATCATGAAAAGCGAATCCAATATAATCGAATCAAATGCTCTGAGAACCGCTATAAAATGAACATAGCGGTCAATATCATGTCGCTTCAAAGAAGAAAGTGTGTGTCTCACACCCTTGGCGGTGACAAGAATGGATGACAAAAAATCGGTGGTGGCAACCAAGTGTGTCTCACGAAAGGAGCCAAGGCGCGCATAACTAGAAATTCCACTTTTCCTTTCGTAATTAACATACTTGAGAGATCTCATGTGGAAACTAATTTCCTGACCGACTGCGAAAAACGGCTTCTGCTTCCTCTCCTCTACCCCATACTTTCCTTTCATAAAGTTGCAAAGAGTGAAACGAAATAAAGAGGTGATATGTCTCCTTGGTACATGCGGGGAAACTTCTAAATAAAGCTAGCCGCACCGTTCGCTGTAAACCCTCCAGCACGATAACACTATTTTTCCCTAACAATGTCAGTGAGATTTATGGTGCCTGAACAACTGAAAGGTTAAATATTTCTAGAAGTCGTAAGCAGGAAATGTTGCTAGCAATGTGTGAGAAGCAGTGAGAAGACATTTCAGAAAACATTCTAGACAAACAAGGTACGTCGACCCATCACGGATCAAACATTGAAAAACGGCTTTACACAGTTCACAAGCAACGCTTTCCACACATTCGAATATGGTCAATGTTGGTAGCTATATATTTTATGATGGCATCACCCTCTCACTTTATCAGCTACTCTAGAACTTCTCCAACAGTAAAGAAAATAAAACTGAAAATCACCCTCCACAACATTATTTATCTTTGCATTCACAGCAACATCACCTGCGTCCGGGGTGCGCATAACATTCCGATCCTTGCAGTGACTGACGAGAGACTCCACTGGATGAGTGATGCCGTTAGCTCGATGAGATAAATTAGCAGACAAAGAGGCCATTTCGACTTCCAGGTGTTTATGCCTTAGCATCACCTGCAGGTACATAAACCCAATCAATTAACTATCCAGCGGTCGCTTTATTTAATAAACACCCATGAATTAGGGGCTTCTCCACTGAAACGAATATCCAACAATTAAATTTGCATGATCCACAGCCAATACTCCACGAATTTAACGCTGAAGATATTCGTGCTTCGCACTATCCTATGAAACAAAATATCGGCGAACACCAGAAGCATGACGACAAACAAATTTACTCGGTATTTCGCAACAACGCCATCGCGACGAAAAAGCATAAAGCATTCATGAGGGACATGAGAAAGTTATCACTTCAGTCATCGTATATTCACTTTTCCTCCATACCAACATGAACTTGCTATGCTCGGCTTACTGCTTATTATGCTCACCATGTGCCCTGTGCCAGAGGGATTTCCTCTCTGTTTCTAACATTATTAAATGCGAAATCAACAGGTCTCGCAAAACTCTATGAGTCATCAATCGCACACCATAAAAGCTCATTTGCTTTCATTTACAACCTTGTGGTTGTGTCCGACGCCAGTTGTGCAGGTAAAACACCAAAATACTCACGCCAATCAAGCTCGAAGCGACTGTTTCACTTTTGCCTTCCGTTTCCCGATAAGCCTTCTGAAGTAATTGTTTCCGGGATGTTAGCTTTTCCATATGGTGCTCGATGTTTAACATTTCAATCTGAAACGGATCTAAGGACTTTACATATGAATTCATGCAGTACATCCCTCACATTACTAAGTGAGACCCTGATGATGCATGCCGAGTCGCTTGCACAAACATCACAGTACTCAGTATGGACAGTTGAACGGACGACCATTGCTCCCCTCCCTTACCTCTGCCAAAGTTTAAAAAGTCGCCGCACGATAATGGAATGCGGGAGTCGCCAAGTATTATTTGAAAGCGAACGAACTCACCTTTTGGTTCACAACCATCAGCTTGTTCCGATAATCAGCCACAACAGCTTGCAAATGGACAGTTTCTTTTTCCTTCTCAGTCTTAGCCTTCTTCAGGTGAGCAACTCGTTCCTCAAAATGAGATGCAGTCGTCTCGCCGTCATCTCTGAGTGTCACTTCCATGCCCGCCAACTCCTCGTCGAGAAGAACTTTGGCGGCATGCAACTCGTGAAGCTCTTCCATGAGATTCTCCGGTAATGTCGCCTTTTCAGCCTAAATCAATTTCTATCGCAAATAACTTTCCACTCCTTCTTTCATCACATCCTATGCAACTCATTTAAAAGTACAAAACAATGCACCACGTTTTCAGAACGGACGGTTTACATGAGGCTACATCAGTTTAGGCCAGGGTTGGATTGGAGGGGATATCGGACTGGGTGATCGCTTGGCAATGATCTCTGAAATTCAAAAGCTCTTCAACGACCGTCCTCCGCGTCGCAGAGTGCTCTCGGGATCTTCGGAAGCCACAGAAAAGCACGGCTTTTACGCTAAAACCATCTAGTCTCCAGGAGAATCTTTTAGAGACTTCGACCAAATTCTACTTTAAACGACTCCGACCGCTAACAGGAGGCATAAAGGTGGAACGAGTGAGTCTGCCTGGCATTCATAGGGTACCTGGCGAACAGGGGTCCCACTGAGACAGAATTTGTTCCCCTTGGTAGTTCTTCGGTGAGTAAACAATGACGCACTCTGCAACAAGCTGAACCATTCGTCCCACTCTTACTTTCTTATGACGACTGACAAGTGACTCGACATTTCACCCCCCAAAGAGGTAATGGCATGGGAGATTACAAATCTTACGGGCTGAGACAGAAACTGGTGAACGTTTCGTAACCTCACGTCGGTCAGCATCACAAATATAGCGGGATGGGATGCAGAGTGAGTGAATTGTGATGCACTGGGCACTGCAATACGAAGTACACTATTTTCATAATGTGAGCATTCGAGAACTTGGCGACAATGAGCACAAGTCTTAAAATGCTTTCAGTGACATCAGCACTTGGTCGATACTTGCTGCTTCACACTACTCGACTGTTTCACTGTGCTTATAGTTGATTCATCTGCTTCAATTTTTGCACGCTATATTATATACGTTCACCTGTATTCATCGGTCTTCAGTAGTAACGAAGATCGGAAAGCGATGAAGGAGACGAGTTTTCAATAAAAAGCGAGAGATAAACAAGAGACAGATATGCTTCTGATCCTCCTCTCTTTTCTCTCAACGCACACCTTTCCGCCGATTTATGCCTTTGACTGTGCATGTGCAATTGAATACTCTGAATTTGTGAAGCAATCAGAGCTATGTTTGCAAAGGCGCTTGAAGCCAACAAGCTGTCCAAGTTTTCAGCTTTTTTTTGAGATGACAAGAGATAGCGATTGGGGAATAGGCGAAAGAGGAGGGCTACCTTTACAACAACGCAGAACTGACTCGATTAAAAGGAGAGAAGAAACGGACGACAGCAGAATGAAGCAAAAAGTATTCCAAGTGGGGTTCATCGTGCTCATTTTCTCTAGCCACATGTTACCCTTCTCTGTTAAAGCTTACATTACGGCATTATCAACGATGGAGGAAAGTATCTATAAAAGAGTGAAAGGGATTGTAAGTCAACAGTTTTTGCATTGACGTAAACGGAGAAGATTTATGTTCACCGCGGACGTCATGTAGCACATTCCGTTACATTGTCAGCACAAAAACACCAATGCGCATCCCCTTCTAAGTTCGCAGCCAACGTGTAAGTTATTCAAGCTACCACTAACTGTAACAGTTGCACTGGTCCAAGCATGTTGTTTCACTTGAGTTTCGACATATTAACGGATAACGGACAACGAGGAGGGATCAAAAATTATATCTCACCAGAAGTCTACCCATCATCCTATTTGATAGGAGTTGAGAATTCCGAATCCAAAACTAAAAACCAATAGACCTTTTCGCTATCTGCATCCACTTGCTGTTGATGACGTTCCAACACTTGGGACGTATTCTTGATTTCGGCTTCGTAACGCAGGATTTCTTCCTCTTTTTTATCTACCTGAAACACGGGCCTTTAAATATCGTCGAGTAAACGGCCCAGTAATCGCCTATTTAGAGAGAACGCGGCTGAACTCATTTAAAGACAAATTCACAACAGGACCGCTGTAATGTACGTTCAAACAAAGAGGTGCAAAGAATCGTTTTACACATTACATGTTCAACAGAAGCAATGGATGGCAGAGTTTTGATGAATCTGCATTCTATGGAAAAATTACAACTGTCCACTCCAGAACTTCCTCACCTCCGCTTTGTAGTTTGCTTGGTCCACCAACAACTGATCCAGAATACTCGCATCAGTGGCGCGAGCCTCTTGTGTGGTGATATCGAGCTCCGCATTCCCAATGTTGGTCTCTAATGCCGCATAGTGCCCTTGGTGCTTCGAAATCTCCTCCTAAACAACTATGTTTTAAGCCACTTTCACAATGTGCCACCAAATTGCTTGACCTATGAAACCACAACTTTTTTGTGACCATCTAGACCTGCGAGATCACACGCAAGCAATCCACTTTCGAGCACTCAAAAGCAATGTGGTAACAAGTCCCTGATGCATTACCGATCTGAGCCTAAATCACGTAACCCCACGCGTGAAATACCTGCAGCATAACGTTTCATAGGAGCAGTTGCACGGGTTAAACAACTCAGCACGCGAAATGAAATTCGGCAGCTGCAACTATGAAAATCAAGCAGCGACACTCTTTGTAGATTAATCGCAAATTCATCGAGACTGTTGTTTAAAGAAGTTTTTGCACGCGCTGAATAGAGGTGCAAAAATTCAACAAGCTCGCTATTTTTCGGTCCCATCGCCTGACAAATAGCGCTGCAAATCGACAAAGGGGTTCCCATCCCCCACTGGCGTCTACGTTTGCCGTATACAACCTCTAACAGCAAAACAATGCGCATCTCGCTTCCTCTGCGCCACTACTGCACATCCTTATACTTCTCATCGAACAATGCCATGCCGGACACGAGCTCGAAGGTGCCCTGTGCACAACAACGATAAAGACGCGTAAACAAAAAAATTAGCAGTGGAGGAATTTAGGAAAAGGAAGATAGTCAAACCAGTGAAAGGAAGAGCAATACGCAATAGAAAAGTACCTCAAGAACATGCACTTGTTCCACCTTTTCCTCTCGCTCAGCAAGCAACTCTACTTCCGACCTTTCCGGGTCCAGCGTGCTCCGATCCAGCTCCGCTGAAAGAGGAAATCACATTGAAGATTAATGCAAAAACCTGCGAGCAGGCTGTCAACAATGAAAGGTGTGTTCAGTGCGCACAGAAAAACCAGAAGAAAATCAAAACAACTAAGAGACTGTGTTAGGCGACGTCGACACAATATTTAAGGCTAATCCACCATTTGTTACATACGCAAAGTGTGAATAAAATATGGCATACAGGTTAAGGCCAGTTTTTAGTACGGTTTACGGTTGGATAAAACCATCGCTAACAAAGAATAATCCTAACAGTCCCTCAATAAGTAAGACCAAAATTACACTAAGTTAGCCACAAATATAGCCGTCGAACTTCACTGTCGCGAATTAAATGCAGTTAACGAATTCAAATGCTGGAGTTGCATTAGCAACGGCCATTGAGAATACGCAACCAAACAAATGCTGCACAGGAACAACCTAAAACAGTTCTATTATGTGACTAACTGCCAAAACTCTTCGACCATCAGACCTCGGTAACAAAAGAAGGCCCGTTATTTGGTCAGGCGAGACTATAGAGGCATTTAGTGCATTACATCTTTCTTTCATGCACTTGCGCTTCATCGCTGTAGTTATCAGCGTACTCATTATTTACTCACGTTCGCAACCATGGTGCCATCGTTCTATGCAAGAGCGCCGCAAACCGAATAAAGAACAGTAGCCTTAGATTTGACTAAGAGGTACTTCAAAATCCGACATCACTACTGAAAAATTCTTTTACAGATTCCAAATCATAACCATTGTTTTGGTTAAGATATTCGAGCTCGTCGATGTTTTCGTCCTCGTTCTTCGTCAAAGCGCGCTCGAGAGCTTCCACACGTGTAGCTGCCGACGCAACCCTCTGGTCGAATCCGCTCAGCTGTGCAATTCGCTCCATCAGCCTGCCAGTTTGAATTCGTGTGTTTAATGACCTCTCCAACGCGTTTACTGAAAACATGTCGACTGCAGCACACCTACAAAAATCATTGGCTTTGCAAACTTTCCAGAGGATTCCATGAATCCGGTGGCTTTTCTAATGAATATCACATGAGCAAGGGAACTCCAAGATGTCCATTTCAAGCTAGAATCTTAGAAACGCTGGTTCGGATGCTAGCGATGTCGATAACTGAATGCATGCCAAGGAACGTCAGAATTTCCACTTTCTCCGTTTTTCCGTTCAAGTGAAGAATGTCACCACCTGTACCAATCAGAAGATGCACAATCGACGGAACCCAATGCTCTTTAGAGGATTTTACATAGTTAGGAGATAAAAAAGAGCCCAAACACTGCCACCGAAATTTCTTTTATATTTCACACTCTTCATTTTCCTGAACATCCGCTTAAGTATACCGGAAGTTTGCGCAGGGTGGGAAAGGGGGAAGGAGGTGATCATGGTAGCTCCTTGTAAATGTATGAAGAGGTAACGTGATCAACGGTTGGGAAACGCCGCTCAGCTTCAGTCAACGAACCAATGTGACGAGAGTATCATCATGAAAAAAAGATTCTTTAACCACTATACCCAAAATCGAGTTGTTCTCGACGTTTAGCATCTCAGCACAAAACCAAAATGTTGGCAATTTATTCTCGCATGCATAAAACAAGTGCACAGACGGATGCTTCGCAGTGCTGAGCTTATTATGCTTTATTCACGCTCAGGAGGCGACCACCAAAAATAGGTTTGTGGTCATTACAAACAAAAATATAATAGTTGATACTTACATGCATCTATTTGCGGATAATCTCATCTCTGAAGTTAAGCTCAGGATTGCTCAGGATGGAATCTCAAACCCAGCTACGTTAAAATTACCCAAATCTAAGAATCCATCATAAGGGTGACATATTCTCCTAAGCACTGACGATATAAAAGAGCTATCATTTCCCCGGTAAGACGGCATGACTCTCAGAATCGTAGGGAGCAGAAAAAAATTTCCGCACGAATATTCGCAGAGTAAATGATCCAAGGAATTTCACTCACCAAGATGACCAATCCTTTGTTAAAATCCTCCGATATAAGGAAACCTTATATCGCAGGATTACCTCTTCAAACAAAACCAGTGAATTAAAGCACTTCCCACTAATTGCAGAAAAAGCCAGCCTCAAGGAAAATTCTCAGCATTTTCCGCATTCACTCGCAGAAAACAAGGCGGGGTTGCAGAGTTAAGTTTTTGCAGCACTTTTTGTGTTCGTTCCTTATTAGCAAAAAAGGATCGCAGCTTGCTCCTCCATCGGAATCTACAGCAATTACTGTCAAGTAATTAAACTAACTTTCCCGTGGGCTCATATGAAAGATGATTTCGCCACCTCTTCCAATCAACAAGGTCCCAAATCGTTTTTCCTGCTCCCTCCCTCTCCCCTCCCATCTCTACCAAAAGATCGTTTATCAATAATAAATCCACTGCTGTAGCTCAGCTCAAGCATATGCGAATTAGCACAGCTTCATTCAAAAAATAACTCTTAAAAGCGTCCACGTGGTTACTTCGTCGCAAGCGAGATGTGACACCTCCTTCCTATGGAAAGTATCAACAAAAAGGCAGTGCAACTTCCTTTCAAAACACTTGGAAAGCATCCAACATTTGCATCTACACTGAGCATCTGTAATAGCTGGAAAGGCGCTTCACCTTCCCTATTTCGTTCACGACAGCACTGGATCCTTCCTTTGCAGTTTTCCTTTTTTCAGCAGGTTGCATTCTTCTTTGAAACCTGGTTCGCTTTGCTAGAAGCCTGGCGCCGGAGAAGAAGAAGAGCTCAACTGCGACTCACGCTCTTTGGAAATCTATCCATCTCCTAATTACATCTCTCCAGGAACTTACGTGAACTTTTCTTAGCAGTCTAACGCGACTTACTGTACCTCCGGCGCATACAGTTACGGTTTTCTCACTCGTTGCACTTGCGATCCATCTCTTCCACCCATTTTCGCAACTTCTGTCTCTCTGTATGTCCCTCTAGAAACCTCTAGAAACTTCATTCGCTCGCCACTGCTTAAATTTTATACATTTAGTTTCACAGATTTCTTTACGGATCTACAGCATTCTCGCAACTACAAGAGCCGCTTAGAAGCTAAGATCATAATTACGCATGTAAGAAGGAACGAGGAAGACATACGCTTCTCTTCGAACCGTTCCCGCAATTGATCATCAATTTTGAGACTCTCGATCTTCTCGTTCAACTCTGTCATATAAGCGTCATCGCCGACGCCACCTCCCTCCGTTATGGCCTCTACTGAAAAGCACTGTGCTCAACAGAGTAATATCTAGAATGGGCAAAAGTCTAGAGTTATACTAGGGTTAGTTACTCAAGTAGTAGAAGTGACATTTTTCAATGGCACAAAAAATCAGAAGAGAATTTTTTTCGACGTGTCAAGTTAAAACAGTGCTAACAAGTTGGAAATTTCGACGTAAACAAAAGGTGATCAACTTTGCACGCGTTTACACGAGAGACGGGCGGCGTTCTTTTATTGAGCACTTTCAGCATATGATAATGGGGTGTGGGATCGTCGATTAGGATTTGATACTCTTAACGAGATCAGACCGTCGTGGGAATTTCTATTTCCGATGCCGCCAGTTCTAGAACGTAAAACAGAAACGTGTTGTGAATAGTGATGTCGGTGACTGTAAAAATGAAGAGCGGTTCTTTGTTTAGCCATCTTTCTTGGAGGCCCCATAAAGCTTCCAGTTCTATTATAGTATGATAGTCGCTCACATCTCATAGGCACGACGCATTTAATCATACTGATAGGACAAGAGAAAGAATTACTGATTCGGAAAGCTTGAAAGAAATCTGAAGAACGCCCACCAACACCGGTCATTTGCGATACATGAGCCACCGATGCTTCATAGCGACGCAACTTCGATGACTCTATCCCAGCGCTGAATTCCTCCATAATTAAATACACGGATCATGGAAAAAATATCTCCAACAGGTTCTCCACCACATCGCTTAAAAGAACCAAGACGCAAAACAAGATGTAGGATAAAGTGTATACGAATTCAATTTTTTCCCACCAGATATGAATAAGCGGTTATACACTCCGATGTGACCTATAAAATAAGCGCGGGAATAGCAAATCGATGTAACAAGGCTCTCGCCTTTGAATAACGATCCAAACAGCTACCAACCTTTAGCTGATTTTCTGAAGAAAAAAAAACAAGTAGGCTCGAAGTACTGACCGAGCTGCACTTCTCAAGCAATTTGCAGGAATCGACGCAACAAGGAATATTTATCACAAATTCTTGTATGGTGCACTACTTGAAAAATGTGGAGAATATCCGGCAAAATGAATATGGTCAAGTGAGGTCCACTGAGAAAATTCTTATAAAAAAAGCATATGTATTTAAAGTGGAATCTCTTTTTGGCACAAACTTTATGAGAACGAGTACAGCACAAGCGGTACATTCAGTATGTTTGTGCTATGAGAGTGCATAAAAGCGCACAGCTGAAAAATGCAAATGCGCTTTTATGATCTGTTTGGATGAACATGAAGCACAAACCTACAAACCTATTCATGTCTCACAAAATATCACCGCCCTTCTGGAAATGAATAAATGCACACAAAAATGAAAACTCGTTGAGTGTAACGAAAAAACGTTAGTTCCGCCGCTACTCACTTCCGATCTATTCCATATCAATTCACACCTGGTCCCTTTTCTCTGAGGTAGCAAACCTCTGTGTTTAAATATGATTTTTTGCGCACAATTTCCACACTGAATTCTCCGAACATTATCATTTGTCTCAGTTCTTTGAAGTCACAAGCACATAGGCGAAGAACACAACAGAACTATGTATGTACATCGAAGATATAAGATGGGAAAAAATCAACATACGATTCCTTCACGGTGTCTAATGTACTGCGCAGCAAGTCCAAATATGCCGTATTCTGGAAGCTTTCCTTGATGAAATTGGCCGTGCATCCATCACTCAGCTTTTCCTCCTCCTTCATCACCTCCGCTTTCTTAAATTCACATAGTTTTACACATCAGTACTGCGCACAACCTAAACGGACATAGACTTTAATGAAATGGGATGATGAAAGGACCGTGAGTGTTAGCAAGTTCCACTCAAACCCAAAGGGATTCGACCAAACGGTGTCACGGTGACTGTCGGCTGCATCTGACCGTTACAAAATACTCGCAGTTACGATCAACTATGAGTGCAACTTCAATCAATTCGAATACTGAATACCTAAGGTGATTTACGGTTTAAATATACGGTGTGCAATCTTCAGCGTCACGTGTGCCCCACAAGACAACGGTGTGGACTTGATTCAACGTTACTGTTAGCAGCGTGCTTTTTACTTACTGCTGAGCGCAACTCACACGTACCATTTCTAAGGCAAGTAGCTGTGACCTGCCCAATTTCCTCTTAGAAATTACCTCGGTGCCCTCTTATACAAAAAAAAATTTGTCTTTCACAGGCACTTCGTGTAGTTTGATCAAATCATTACCACAGCCTTGAATTTCACATTCTGTCCTAAACAGACGAGCAAAAAAGATAACCGCTTATAACATTTTGGCGGCCAAGAAGTCGCACTGTCGATCAACGAACAGAACAACTGTTCATGTGGAAGGATCCCACGATCGCGATAAAGAAAGAAAATATGTCGATGAAGATTATTTGCTGCGATTAATGAGCAGAAAATTCGGACAAATCCCCCTAATAGGAGATCGGTTCTGGACGGGGTTTGTTTTTGTAAATTTCTATCACTTTCCGGTATCGTCGAGAATAGAACGTGGTAGCGGTCGATTCTCGCAAACATGCATTTTATCGTTGTTATCGAGCGTGATCAGCTGTCACGTAAACATTCACCGACAATAGTGAATGAATGAAGAGATGTTTTCGCTTTCAGTTTCGCTGCTGCCTATCACTGTCATCCTCCCAAACGTCGAAATATCAGAGTACAAAAATAAAGGCTATCTGGACGAATATAAGAAGGAAGCAAGACATCATATTAATTTTCGTTTTTTTCCTCACGTTGTTGCATGTTCCATTACTCATCTAATCGCTATCTGCAGCTAGCTGAACACTACCCCTGCCACCTTGACTGCCTCTTATCAACAATTTACCAGCAATGGGACTCCAAAATGAAGCAACTAAATCCCAGCGAAGGATGTCTTTGTTTTTACAGATGAAGCCATCGGATTTCCTCTTTTGAAAATAATTCCTGAAGACCCGTTCTGAGATCGCAATATCATTTCTATTGTCCTCAAAAATCCGATCTTTACTCTACATTCAAAGGCTTCTTTCGGCAAGACGTCTAGATAAGAATGACGATTCAACAGCAAACGAAGTGATTTGTGTAGATTAGCTATGAAAAAAGCTGAACGATATGAGTGCAAAGCTTCTAGACAACTGACGCATCGACACCCATAAAAATAAACGGACTTAACTCCGCACGAAATAATCTCTCAATTCTGTAAGAATAAGCAAGAATAATTCCACCAAATTAGGTTGAAAATTGAATTCGCTACCCCAAATTTAACGTTGCACAGCTTCCTTCCCATTGCCTCTTTCACAGTCTCCCATGGCTCCGCCTACAACCTCCTCGTGCTTCGATTCTCGGGCGAGGACACCATGGACTTTCCTTTGGCCTGTTTTGCCTCACTGCTTTGTTTTTGCAAAACATATAATCCAAAAAGGCCGAGTCTCCCTATCCTCTAAAACTCGGAGAGGAGGACGGCTGGGAGTGGAAGGGCAGGGAGGTTAAGGAGCAACAATCTCCCGCGTGCCTAACAGATGAGCAATCAACGGATGGAACAGCTACTTTATTATGCAGCATTCTGCAAATATAGATGGACTTTGATGCTATGGTGAGCAAGCAACAATTTCGAAGAAAATGGGCCTTATAATTGATTTCTGTAACAAGTGAAAGTACACTCCTCCATCCCTCTACATTCATATGAAACAAAGGTGCTACTGCATACTAACTTTCACACCATTAGAAGGCGTTGGAATCGACAGCAATTTTCATACGAGAGGTTTTCGGGGTTAGCTACTGCGAAAATGTCATTCATAAGAAACTGGAAAAACAAACCCTAAAGATCCCGCCCGAGATATTCTTTGCAAAAGAGCAACTTTTCAGAATCTTCAGGTCACCACACGTAACTGAGAATGTTGGAGATTTTTGGCGTCTTGAGTTTCAGAACCACTGACAAAGCGGTGTATATTACGGCGGCTTAAGGTCAAAGTTTTTGATTCTTAAAAATGCCCTCTTGAATCAATGAGCCAGTGAGCTTCAGAACACACCAGTAAGACTAGTACTGGCAAAGTGGTGTATATGTCATACGATGATGCTACCCCTCCTCTTCCCATGTTTTGAGAGATAATATTTTTCAGCATAAGGTCTCTAACTGCACTTATCCGAAGTAGTTCTTACAGAGCTGAGAGGGTGTAGCATCATCAGTGCACGACGACGAAGTGCAAAACGCGAACTCCTAACCACGATCATCATAACCTAACGGAGGTATTTCATAGAACAAACTCATTCAGGGGATAAGACGTACCTTTGAGGTGAGCTTCCGTTGCTTCGCTATCAGCCCCATTTCAGAATCCTTAGGTCGGTCAACATTACACAGTGTCGCTATCGGCAGCGTCCTCGTCACTGAACGTTTCATCGCTTCTGAAAAAAATGCTGCAACATGGACACCCACTCAACCTTGTTAATGCCAAAACGCAAGATGTTAAGGAAGACGAAATATTATACGACACTGCTTCAGAAGGCATTGCAACATTGCGATCAGACACCCCCACCTCCGCTCAAACGATGTCATGCGACGTAGAGAGTTTCCTCAAGCTCGTCACATACGCTGCACTGAGATTTTTAAATGCTTCAAAACCAAGAGTTCGAGTCTGTATTCAGGTGCTTCGAAAAGGAATTGGGTATTCAGACGCCTCGAGGGCACCCGTCGCTCTCCCTCCTCCCACCAGGCTCTTTAAATATTCACCGCGTTCTATTACTTACTACTAGTACTGTTTGTTCGAACGCAACCATAATTTACCCGATTGTGTCCCACGCTCTCTTTTGATTTTCTCCGTTTTACCTCAGTGAATCGTAGAAGGTGTGGGTATACTTAGCCACAAGCGCAGGCGCACGAGAGAGATGGAGAGAGACCGCGCGCGTCATCGGAAAGCGGCGCGGTAGTGGTCCGTCGGCAATAAAAATATCGCAGTAAATGTGAAAATACACCGTAAGGAAACAAAATTCGAAAAACAAGTTCCAACACGTTTTGAAGAGCATTGAATGCCCTATCACAATCATGACAAGTTGAGACAAAAACAAGAACTTTTCTATAAGATCAATTTCTTATGCGACGTGCAATTGCCATAAATTTCAATGTCGCATTATGCATTATCTCATGTGTTATTCTCGTGCATTCGTGACACTGTGTTCTTATTGGTGAACTGAATTCAAGAATCGACCCTCGACGGTTTAATGAAATGACCCAATCGTTCTTAAGTTGCATTAAACTCCCTGTGGCTCTTCATGAATGGATCTTTCGTGCAATTTTTATATGCACCGGTTATGAATTCTTCAGTTCGACAGTCCCAGGTTTCCATCACTTCATTTCTTTCCCGCGTAGGCATACCGATAACGGGCATTGCAAGTTCGTTTGATGGTAAAAAGGCCAACCGATACGTTCAGCGTATCGTTAATTAAATTGTCACAACTTGATTGCATGTAACACTTGCTCCCCGACTTATACCCGTCAGGATTGTGAAAGAAAAAGCAACTCTAAGGCGACATGTTCCCAATTCGAAGAATTGCGAATTACATGGCAGGCGACCACAAGTGGTTACAAAGCAGGAAACCTTCAATGTAAGCAGTCATTTGAAGTGCGCAACTCTAGCCAAAGAAGCCAGTTCGTAAGAAGATGTGGAGGAGATCATAAAGAAGATGGGGCTAACACGAGCACTCGTTTCGAGCCACTAATCTATAATGGTTGAATAACGTTTAGAAGAAGTACTTGCCTCTCACGTGCAAGTTACCTGTCCACCGACTCGTCTTCATTACGAGCCGATCAAGAAACCAGGAGAATGAGCGACAGTTGCAGTCAGAGGTGATGGCAATTGTTTCTACACCCAGCATCATGGTAAGCAGTTTCTCGCACCCAAAACATTCCAAGAGACAGCTTGTCGAAACAAAATTTGCGCATTCGACAATGCAAATTACTAATTTAGTCAACTAAAGCTGATTGGAAGCTTGTTAACGGCACAAGCCGCGTGCAGTGCTCAGCCTTCAGAAAGTCAGTGGGCAGGGTATTTTTGCACACTGCCTTTAGGACGTTAAGGGTTGCTCCAAGCATGCTTATTTCGCAAAAGAAAGGCTCCTAGCAGTGGAATGTGGCGTCAGCATTAGACAGCGAGCGATTCATTTCGACCTTTCAGAGCACTCGCGTGTTGCATCAAGGGAATGGGACATCATCACCCAGAAATCCGATCGATTCTCATCACCTTCACATATAGCAGAAGACTGAGCTTTGGATAGTTATCGCTTTGAATGTTACAAAACAATTCACTGCTTCAGAGGAATCCCTAAACAATGCTTTAAAATGAGAGTCAGATCATAAATGAGTGTCAGTAGATTTCAGAGATGTTCATATCCACGGCCACGTATAACAGTGTGGGCGAAGTGCTGTAATGGAAACTGGACACAGCGCTGAACACTGTGGATACTCTGCGTTGGGGAGCCGACATTGACTCAATGGCTGCAGCGCTACGCTTCGACTTAGGCATCTATATGTGCACTGCGACGGATAGAGTCTGGCAAGGCTACTTTACTTTGAATACCTTAAACAGCCGTATTTCGTCGATTTCATCGTTCCTTCCAACGATGCAGCTGGCAACTCTTCCATCTATAGCGATCCTGAGCCCTCCGCATCCAAGTAAATACGTACAGGCGCCTCTGCCGGTCTTTCCGCTTTGTTGCGGCCTGCCGCGTGATCGTTTTACGTCTCTTGGTTACCACTAGAAGATTTACTTAGTCCATCTATAGTCATTTAACCTGACTACGTGACCAGCCCACCTTAGTTTTCATTTGTACATTTCTTCAACGATATCCTTCAACGCGGATCCATAACGCAACTCTTCGTTTGTGGTATGTTGCGGTTTATTGATACTTTCCATTCTCCTTTCCATTGTTCACTGGGTCGCTGCTAGTTTGTTTTCTTCAGCGAGTGTGGTATTCCACGTTTCGCTCTTCATAGAAGAACAGGGATGGCCGTCGAAGTGAACAGTTCTCCCTTTACGGACATTTTTATCATTGGGTCGCAATAGACATCGTTGAGCTTGGTGAATATTAGCCAATGCGCTCTTTTTCATCTGCTTAATTCCTGACCTAAATCGTCGCTCATTTGCAAGTCTATCCTAAGTGTACAAACGGCTCCACAAGTTCGATATTTTCACTATCGAGCTTCATGGGAAACTAACGACACAACGTATTTTTCCTCCACTTCATTTTGCATTTGCAACTGCTGAGCCCAATTTTCTTGGCATTCTTGTTGAGCACGTTCAGTGAATACTGCAAGTTTTTTGGATCATCGGCAACGAGTAGAACTTCGTCCGCAAAGAGAAGCATTTGGAGTTATTTGCTGAATACATTGAAACCATCTGCAGTCTCCATCTTTCTCAAGAGTCCTTCGAGAGTTGATAAGGATGTCGGGGAACAAATGTCCCCTTGTTTTGCGCCTGTTCCGGCTGACAAGGATACTTCGAAGAAATAGCTACATCTGGCTCGATAGGCCATATTCCTTGCATCCTTTTCCTCGCCATCTCGTCAAACATAAACAGCACATCTCTGATTTCTTCCACAACAAGCTATCAATTGAAGTAGCACCAAACTAGCGAAGATTTAAGAACGAGAGAGGATCACTTATTAAGTGCTCTGGATTGAAGCAACACAAAACTTGCACTACTTATATAACGTCTTTTCGCCATGATCCCTATCATATCTGAGACTTCAGATGTTTGCTTCACATCTCTAGAAGATACCCACGATCCTGTTGAGAAACGACATCTGTTGCCACTTCGAGTCAGTGATGGGGTTTCGGTGATTCGTCGAGCGATTGCCTTCTTAAATCGCTCGCATATGTCAGCAGTGTCAACATACGTCAATCTCTGTAACGCATGTACTTCGAGTCTGAAAATTATATCAATTGCGCCTCATATAAGAAATTGATCTTATAGAAAAGTTCTTGTTTTTGTCTCAGCTTATTAACGATTCTGATAGAGCATTCAATGCTCTTCAAAATGTGCTGAAACTCGTTTTTCGAATTTTGTTTCCTTACGGTATATTTTCATATTTACTGCGACATTTTATTGCCGAGTGACCACTACCGCGTCGCTTTCCGAGGACGCGCGCGGTCTCTCCGTCTCTCCTGTGCGCGTGCGCTTGTGGCTAAGTGCATCGACGCCAATGTTACCCACACCGTTTCTGTAGGTGTGGGTAACATGGTGTGGGTAACATTAGCCACAAGCGCACGCGCACAGGAGAGACGGAGAGAGACCGCGCGCGTCATTGGAAAGCGGCGCGGCAGTGGTCACTCGGCAATAAAATTGTCGCAGTAAATATGAAAATATACCATAAGGAAACAAAATTCGAACGATGAGTTTCAACACATTTTGAAGAGCATTGAATGCTCTATCAGAGTCATTAATAAGCTGAGAGAAAAGCGAGAACTTTTCTATAAGATCAATTTCTTATATGACGCGCAATTGGCAGAAATTGCGTGGTCATCGATATATCAGGGCCTATAGTGTATAAAGGAACAAGATTTGGGAAGAATGACTAGGCAGACCTTAAAGAGCATTAAAAACTCTATCAGAATCATCAATAAACTGAGACAAAAACAAGAACTTTTCTATAAGATCAATTTCTTATATGACGCGCAATTGACAAAAATTGCATGGTCATCGATATATCAGGGCCTATAAGTGTATAAAGGAACAAGATTTGGGAAGAATGACTAGGCAGACCTTAAAGAGCATTAAAAACTCTATCAGAATCATCAATAAACTGAGACAAAAACAAGAACTTTTCTATAAGATCAATTTCTTATATGACGCGCAATTGACAAAAATTGCATGGTCATCGATATATCAGGGCCTATAAGTGTATAAAGGAACAAGATTTGGGAAGAATGACTAGGCAGACCTTAAAGAGCATTAAAAACTCTATCAGAATCATCAATAAACTGCGACAAAAACAAGAACTTTTCTATAAGATCAATTTGTTTTATGACGCGCGATTGACATAATTTGTAGACTCGAACTACATGCGTTACAGAGATTGACGTATGTTGACACTGCTGAATATGCGAGCGATTTAAGAAGGCAATCGCTCGACGAATCACCGAAACTCCATCAATGACTCTAAGTGGCAACAGATGTCGTTTCTCAACAGGATCGTGGGTGTCTTCTAGAGATCTGAAGCAAACACCTGAAGTCTCAGATATGATAGGGATCATGGCGAAAAGACGTTATATAAGTAGCGGAAGTTTTGTGTTGCTTCAATTACGAGCGCTTAACAAGCGATCCTCTCTCTGTCTTGAAACATCGCGAGTTTGGTGCTACTTCAATTGATAGCTTGTTGTGGAAGAAATCAGAGATGTGCTGTTTATGTTTGACGAGATGGCGAGGAAAAGGATGCAAGGAATATGGCCTATCGAGCCAGATGTAGCTATTTCTTCGAAGTATCCTTGTCAGCCGGAACAGGCGCAAAACAAGGGGACATTTGTTCCCCGACATCCTTATCAACTCTCGAAGGACTCTTGAGAAAGATGGAGACTGCAGATGGTTTCAATGTATTCAGCAAATAACTCCAAATGCTTCTCTTTGCGGACGAAGTTCTACTCGTTGCCGATGATCCAAAAAACTTGCAGTATTCACTGAACGAGCTCAACAAGAATGCCAAGAAAATTGGGCTCAGCATTTGCAAATGTAAAACGAAGCGGATGAAAAATACACTCTGTCGTTAGTTTCCCATGAAGCTCGACAGTGAAAATATCGAACTTGTGGAACATTTTCTACAGTTAGGATAGACTTGCAAATGAGCGGCGATTTGGGTCAGGAATTAAGCAGATGAAAAAGAGCGCATTGGCTATTATTCGCCAAGCTCAACGACGTCTATTGCGACCCAATGATAAAAATGTTCGTGGAGAACTCTTCACTTCGACGGCCATCCCTGTTCTTCTGTGAGGGTACGAAGCGTGGAATACCACACTCGCTGAAGAAAACAAACTAGCAACGACCCAGCGAGCAGTGGAAAGGGGAATGGAAAGTATCAACAAACTGCAACACACAACAAACGAAGAGTTGCGCTCTGGATCCGCATTGAATGTTATCGTTGAAGAAATGTACAAATGAAAACTAGGGTGGGCTGGTCACGTAGCCAGGTTAAATGACTATAGATGGACTAAGTAAATCTTCTAATGGTAATCAAGAGACATAAAACGATCACGCGGCAGGCAACAACAAAGGAGGAAGACCCGCTGAGGCGCCTGTATGTAGATACTTAGATGCGGAGGGCTCAGGATCGCTATAGATGGAAGAGTTGCCAGCTGCGTCGATGGGGGAACGACGAAATCGACGAAATCACGGCTGTTTAAAGCATTCAAAGTAAAGTAGCCTTGCCAAATCCATCCGTCGCAGTGCACATATAGATGTCTAAGTCGAAACATAGCGCTGCAGCCATTGAGTCAATGTCGGCTCCCCAACGCAGAGTATCCACAGTGTTCGGCGCTGTGTCCCGTTTCCATTACAGCACTTCGTCCACACTGTTACACGTGGCCTTAGATATGAACATCTCTTAAATCTACTCACTATGATCTGAACTTTCATTTTAAAGCATTGTTTAGGGATTCCTCTGAAGCAGTGAATTGTTTTGTAACATTCAAAGCGATAACTATCCAAAGCTCAGTCTTCTGCGATATTTGAAGGTGATGAGAATCGATCGGATATCTGGGTGATGATGCCCCGTTCCCTTGATGCAACACGCGAATGCTGTGAAAGATCTAAATGAATCGCTCGCTATCTAATGCCAACACCACATTCCATTGTTAGGAGCCTTTGTGCGAAATAAGCATGCCTGGAGCAGCCTTTAACATCCTAACGGCACTGTGCAAAAATGCATGCCCATCAACTTTCTGAAGGTTGAGCACTGCACGCGGCTTATGTCGTTATCAAGCTTCCGATCCGCTTTAGTCGACTTAATCATAGGTTGCATTGTCGAATGCGCAAACTTTGTTTCGACAGGCTGTGTCCTCGGAACGCTTCGGATGCGAGAAACTGCTTACCATGATGCTGGGTGTAAAAACAACTGCCATCACCTCTGATTGCACCGTCGCTCATTCTCCTGGTTTTTTGATCAACTGGGAATGAACATGAGTCGGTGAACAGGTAACTTGCACGTGAGGCAAGTACTTCTTCTAAACGTTATTCAGCCATTCTAGATTAGTGGCTCGAAACGAGTGCTCTTGATAGCCCCATCTTCTATACGATCTCCTCCACATCCTAAGAGTAGGCTTCTTTGCTAGAGTTGCGCACTTCAAATGATTGCTTGCATTGAAAGCAATTCTTCGAATTGGGAGCATATCGCCTTCGATCTGCTTTTTCCTTCACAATCCTGACTTGCCTATGTCGGAGAGCAAGTGCTGCATGCAATCAAACTATGTCAATGCAATGAACTAGACGCTGAAAGCGTCGATTGGCTTTTTACTATCAAACGAACTTACAATGCCCGTTATTGGTATGCCTACACGGGAAAGAAATGAAGTGATGAGAACCTGGAGCTGTCGAACTGAAGAATTCATAACCGGTGCATATAACAGTCGCACGAAAGATCCATTCATGAAGAGTCACAGGGAGTTTAATGCAAGTTAAGAACGATTGAGTCATTTCATCAAACCGTCGAGGGTCGATTCATGAATTCAGTTCACCAATAAGAACACAGTGTCATGAATGCACGAGAATAACGCATAAGATAATACATAACGCGACATTGAAATTTATGGCAATTACGCGTCACGTAAGAAATTGATCTTATAGAAAAGTTCTTGTTTTTGTCTCAGTTTATTGATGATTCTGATAGAGTTTTTAATGCTCTTTAAGGTCTGCCTAGTAATTCTTCCCAAATCTTGTTCCTTTATATACTTATGGGCCCTGATATGTCGGTGACCACGCAATTTCTGCCAATTGCGCGTCATATAAGAAATTGATCTTATAGAAAAGTTCTTGTTTTTGTCTCAGTTTATTGATGATTCTGATAGAGTTTTTAATGCTCTTTAAGGTCTGCCTAGTCATTCTTCCCAAATCTTGTTCCTTTATATACTTATAGGCCCTGATATATCGATGACCATGCAATTTTTGTTCCAATTGCGCGTCATATAAGAAATTGATCTTATAGAAAAGTTCTTGTTTTTGTCTCAGCTTATTAGTGATTCTGATAGAGCATTCAATGGTCTTTATGATGTGCCTAGTCATTCTTCCCAGATCTTGTTCCTTTATACACTTATAGGCCCTGATATATCGATGACCATGCAATTTTTGTCAGTTGCACGTCACATAAGAAATTGATTTTATAGAAAAGTTCTTGTTTTTGTCTCAGTTTATTGATGATTCTGATAGAGTTTTTAATGCTCTTTAAAATGTGCTGAAACTCGTCTTTCGAATTTTGTTTCCTTACGGTATATTGTCATATTTACTGCGACATTTTATTGCGGAGTGACCACTACCGCGCCGCTTTCCGAGGACGCGCGCGGTCTCTCTCCGTCTCTCTCGTGCGCGTGCGCTTGTGGCTAAGTGCGTCGACCCCTTTCTGTATTGCGCCGCTCATCTCTTTTTGTGCAGCAGTGACGAACGCTTTAAATCGCACTTGCGCCCGCACATGCAAAAAGGAGACAGAGAAGCTGCGTGCGTTCATAACAATGGATGCCTATTCAGTGGAAGTATTGAAACATATTTGATGGTACAGTGTGATGGGACGATTAAAGACCGAATCGATATGCACTTTAGAGAGCATTAAAAGCCCTATGAGGATACTCAAAACCTCAGGTAAGGACGGGAGCTTTCCTATGACTCGAATTCTCTCTACAGCACCACTTCAGCTCTTCGTTGTTCGTTTGATGCACATTCCTGATTCTGAAAACCGCATCGCTTAATATGCAGAAGGTCGTTGTTGTACTGGTTGCACCTATGAAACCATGAGCTAATGGCTCATGTAAATGCCGAAATATCGTCAACTAAATTATTGCAGCTGTGATGCTAGCAGTTTGGGATTTCTACAACGCATAAGCAGGAATGACTGCCTACAACAAAAACAACCAGCGTTAGGTTCACACGACTCAAAAAAGCTAATGAACGGAAGTGGCATGATCGATCATTTGACCAACATAAACTCTTTCATGACTTGCGTCTGCTAAACTTATGCAAGTATTCATTTGCAGGGAAAGTTGTTGACTCATCGAGCAATTTCACTTGAGGTAACGACTGCTAGTTTCGGAAGAAAGCCGTTGAATATCTCAGTGGATGCACTAAACTTCAAATGTGTCATTGGCGGTTTTCCACTTCCTTCTCATATGTAAAACGTTAATGATAGAACTTGGTCGGGTTATGGCAATAAGAAGTGCGCCCTAGAAGTGTTCACGAATGAAATGGGAAGCAGCGCTAACTCGCGAGTATTTACATTAAACAAAAAACATTTCAAAATCCATATAATACATAACAGCGAGTGCTGAATAATGGCTACGGTGTGACGTAGCCTTATTTACACGACGGGAGGCATCAGTATTTCCCTGCATGAGTGTATCGGAAATGAATATTAATGAGAAAATAGAGTCCTCTGATGCGAAGCCAAGTCAAAACCTGAATCTGTAGGAGGAAAGAACTTAACAAATAAACACACAAAATCTCTTAATTCCACAAAGCGTATACACAAGTGAATCAACTGTTGCAACTGCGTTGCTTTCAGCATATCTTTTTTTCATCGATTGTTCCGTAATTGCTAAACGTACCACTGATTCCAAAAAAAATCTTTCCCCGATCTGTCCAGGCGGTGGAGTTCACTGAACATGAATGCATTACGAGAGGCGTTTTGTTCCCCGCTGACAACTTGTGAAGCCGCTTGCATAGTTAAGAGAAGCGTAAAACAGCGCACCATGCCAGCTCCTCTCACACGCTCCTCGCCTCCATTTGTTCTGTAAATGGACTCGTTTAGAATGATACGACCAATTCAGAACGCTTGTAAATTTTCAGCATTGTTAAATTACATGAATTTTCTTAAATTTAATGAAAGTGTGAAATATTGTACACAAGACCAGCCTACGGTGTATTTTGCACCCATCGTGTAGTGCAACTGCAGCTTCAGTGGTTACAGCTTGATACTACCAAACAAGCACGACACGACCATAATGTGCTTCTGCAAGCAGCAAGATTGATTTGCCTGTTCCATCAACCCCATTCTCGCCGCTTCAAGTGGCCTTCAACCTTTCCACTTCCTCGGACTGACGCAAAAGTGTTGGGTGCAACCCTCAATGAGCGCCCAACCCCCCGAAAACAACTTCTTCCACAGCACACCTTTTCCCTGGGGCAGTTAGATTTATAAGCTATCTCCTCATTTTATAACATAAGCCTTCCCCTCAAAAACGGTGGTTTCTTAGGAATATAGAATATAAATATGCCCTATGGTTGGATTGGTGTGAACATTCGGTTGAGCGGACGCGGGAGGAGATGCGAGCCTTTATCAGAATATTTCACTTTTCAGGCCCGCAAGTTGACGATAGAATCCTATTTTTCGAATACCACGGCGAGCGTTGCATTTCCTAGGACCCTCGATGGTTCATATTCAAGGTCAACTGGGGTTCTGGACCACAATCCGGGTTAAGCCATATCTGATACTGGGCCATACATGGGGAAACGTTGCTAATATGAGCTCTAACGGAGAAAGAGGATGTGGCCTAGGGAGGACAATCGCGCAACTGCAGTTCATTCGTACAAATGTGGGAAAAAGGTAAACGATGGAAGACTCATTGGTAACGGTTAAAAGCATCAGGGAAGTCGGGAGGAACCATGGAGGATAATGAGGTGCAACAAAAGGGTAGAGGGAGAGCGGCAAGGTTAGATAACGTGTGGAGAGATTGCAAAATGCGATAAAGTTCTTAGGAATGTTGCGGGGTGGTAAAAGTTGGAGACAATCGGGAATGGCACCCGAAGAAATGAAGGATATTAAACGGATGAAACTATATTGGAAAAGAAAGGAACTGAAAGAAGAGAATGTGCTCGCCTATAGATAATTCCAAGCTTCGTGTTTTTATGCACAGACACACATATGCGTGTATACGCATTTCAACCTACACTGCCCGCCGATTGTCTCTGCACGTTCCGCATTTCTCCTGAATTTTCGACTTCGAGGCTCGTGCCACCTTGTCCCCAAGGTTCAATATTGGAAGGACCCACACTCCTCTAACTCAGAGAACAGGCCGACAATATTGTTCTTGCTGTAGCCTTACAATGCCACATAAAGAAGAAAAGACGCCGTCGTCGACCACCCATCAGAGCTGGATCAGGCCACTTTCTTCCTTCCTTTCCCTTACCTGCCATTAGAAACATTGTGATGAGCGACCGCGCTGCGACTCTCACACGTCCACCCTGCGACTTCTCATCGCTTGACGTTGTGGGAATGACTACGCAGCGACTCCGTTCGCACTCATCGACCTCAATGATATCTGTTCTTCTGTGCCCTATCATATTGCGCTCTTTCTCTGTATGTAGAACTCCGCGTTTCAAACCCACCTGCCATTGTGCATGTGTACTCAGCTATATCAATGCTTTTTCGGTGGTGTTCGGTTAGTTACCCAGTCCAGTTGCTTCAGTAAACGCCTCCATCTCGTCTCTCGTCCACACGGCAAAAATACTGCAATAAAGTTGGAGCGGAGCCAGTTCCTATTAAGGAGGTGATTTAATGCGATCAAGTCCTGCCACAGCCCACGCAAGAAGCGTCGTCATGCATAGCCGGACGGTACTCGTAACGTGAAAAAAGCTGGCGCGTTTGATGGAGCGGTTGAAGTTTTGAGTGTTAGCAACAATGCCTAAAAAGGTTGCTAGCACCTTTCCAACAAACACTGGTGTTAACAAGCGATCTGCTTAAAAGTGATCTGTTGTGGTCCAATCAGTTTTATGGTCGCTGTTATCGTTGTGACCTTCATTATGTAACAAGTTGTAGGCTCATAGTTGTTGATCTTGATGTGTTATCTCCCCCGTGTGCATTTGACCCCCCATGCCTTCAGGGCCGTAGCCGAAGGTACAAATAGGCCGCGGTCTTGCTTGAAAGTTCAGTTGTGTTCAACAGGCCATCGCGTAGCTCCTCGCTCGGTCGCAACTACAAAAGACGTTAGTTTATGAAGTCTCCGAAGCAGAAAACAAAAAACAACGTATTATAGGTAACGGATTGCTTCTTCCATTACGTTAAGTGTTATCTAACTGTATTTCAATCGAAGATTCTTAGGTGATGTTTATGGTGCCCACGACAAACAGTACATTGTAGTGGATTCGGAAGTGCAATTTCATGATGATCGCATACGACTTTATGAGAAAGAATGAATTCAATCAATATTCAAAAGAATTTACGCCAAAAGTTAGGAGCCGGATAGAGTAATATGGCCAGTACCGACCGCTAAACCTTAAAGGCAGGCTGGTTGCCCACTATCTTCCATTAACCTAACATTAGGAGACCTCATCTTATATTATTCTCTGTCAAATCAGAGGAATCTTTAGATGGCATTTCGAAATGCAAGTGTGAATATGCTCCACATCGATTGCGACCATAGCAAACCTAAAATAACATGGAATCACATGTATATAACTCGAGGGAAAGGAAAGCAAAGTACAAGATGCACGAAAGCGCGGGGCAGTCACTAATAAGATGCATAGAAGACACCTCACCATACACATTGAGCTGTCTGTCCTTTTCATTTTATAACGGAAGGATAAGCCAGCAGGAACAAGATCGCAGTGCAAAAATAATCGACAGCTAAGCAAGGTTGATGGAGGTTTTGCATAGCGGAAAGAACGAAAAAATTTCCATGAACGTAGTTTTCGTGATCACCCCGATGAAACATATGTTCAGTCTTTCTTACGTTGCATACGGAATCCGTCCACTTCGTTCTCTTAAGAGAACAGGTGAAGAAGTCCGTAGAGGCGGGGTGCCAGGCGCTCCAGTTGGGAACGTTTTTAGCTAAGTGGATCGGCGAAGCCATTTCGACGGGCTGCTAAGTATAACAGGTAAGCATTCTTAGCGAAGATGTACCACAAGACTCTTTCAGCTCGTTCAAGCCAGTGCGCGCAGAAAGCAGGAGTAGCACCTTAGCAGAACGGAGGCTGCTCACTTTTTTTAAAATCATATCTGACCCATTGGTTTAGCAGCTAGAAGGCCAACACTTCGGACACTTACGTTGCCATATCACTCGGAAAAGTGAGCTGAGAGACGTCATATCATAGACATATTCATATCTGTGTTCTCACCTTAAAGACAAATCGTCGATGACTTCACCCGTAGCGAGCGATATTTCCCATCAACGGAATCATAGAAGCTCCTAAAATAGCGAGCGTACTGGGATTTGCTTCATATTCAATAATACAACTGACCAGTATGCTGTTGTTTGGTTGTATTTTAACAACCGTTTCTTTACTAGCCAATGTGGGCATTTGTATCTCTAAAAGTTGTTGTGCATCTTTTGAAACCTTCCGATGACAAAGTGCGTCATGCTTAGTTCACATCTCTCTATATCCATACGTGTATACTTATATGTCCCATAGTTTCAACTCGAGCACCATTAAAGCTGGAGTTGGAAAATTTCGTTGCTCCACATTGTTGTGGTCACAAGGAACGAACTGTTTGTTGATTTTTAGTTAAGAAACTTTTATTCGTAGAAGAACAAAGAAAACTGCATGAAGCAGTGGATTACAGGAACAACATAGATGCGCACAACCAGAAAAACGTCCTCCAAGAACGTATCGTTTGTATACGCGACTGAATCTTTTAAAGTACGCACGCCTTGTTGTGCGTCTTTTATTGTTTATTAACTGTTCCTGAAATTATTAAGCGCAAATACACAAGCGCATATCCTACTGCTTTCCTTAATGCACCTCTCCATTAATGTCTATACATGAGTTTTTACAATATATATATATATATATATATATATATATATATATATATATATATATATATATATATATATATATATATATATATATATATATCCATTCCGCAAGTCGTAACGCTGAAGTGATATGTATACCAGCACAGTCTATAGTAGTCATTTGTACAAAAGTTTCTGGTTCGGTCACTTTGACGACTGTTAGTGATACAAACTGACAGCTTTATGCAACCACATTGACTCTCCCTTGAATGTGCATTCAGAAGACCTTAAGCTACAAATATTCCAGTTTCTCAAATGCATTGGCTCAAATTCGTACAAGAAAAGCAGTAATAAATGCTGATGAGGGATGAGTTCAGTTTCAGCCACCAAAGGCTAATAGAACGGCTGCTGGCAAGTGCACGCGGACTACGCTTCGGCCCGCTCGTGAGAGTATTCGCGAATTCGGAATTAACTAGTGAGCATGCCCTCAGCACAACTGCTAAAAAAATCGGGATTGCAGACCCTCAATTCCTGTGCAGTCCTAACGTGTATAGCGCTGATGTGTAACATCCAGAAAGAGTCACTGATGGTGTTCTAATGCGCTCCGATCAATCCTCAGGATGTGTTTGCCTGTGCGCTGTATGCCATGAAAATGTATTCGAGATGCAATAATATAACGATCCGAACTCCTTTTCGGGCCAGCGGTTTCTGTCGAGCACCACCCTGACAAGAGGAACCAAACTTTTTTGATCGACGTATGGCTCCACTCGAACGCACAAGCGATGCAGGAGAAGAACCAACGTCGAGTGCACGACGAGTCACACAGAATGAAGAATGGAATGAACAAGCACAAAGCGGTCATAGCGATCTTTACATGTCCCACTCATGTACCAGAGCGACACACACAATAGCATTTCGCATGTTTCGCTATAACAAGCGAGCTGCTCCGTGGTGAAAATCGAGCTGCTCAGCGATCAAAATCGTTGCAATAATGCTGTCTTAAATACCATTGAAGTGTGTCGCTGCAGCTGCCCGTGAGTATCGAAATTCTTTCGGGGTGATTCTTTCAAGCGCCTTTGTGCATACATGCTGCTATGTGCAAGCGAAAGTAGATGCTTGACTGTTCCAGTCAAGCTTTTTCAGCTCGATGTATTAGCTGTTGTGGTTGCTGCATTCTCATTACTCAGTATTGGTGCTTCGCGAACGATGAATGAAGTAGCTCTCAGAATAGGTTTCAATAAAGAGGAAAACCCAACTGCTTTAGATCTCTGCCATAGATCTTCAACAGTACCAATGCTTCCCATAGAAGGGAATAAGGACTCACCAAAGAGCAAGACGGACTCGGAGTTGGACAGCATTCGTTACTTTCGCGAATACCACTAGTCAGTTGGGGCTGCTTATATGCAGCTCCAGCCGACAGTGGACTTCGATCCCAATGTCAGCCGATCTCCATACATCGGCCAACACTGGGAAAAATGTCACAGAAATTTTTGAATTCTTGCGACGTTGTCATGGGAATGTTTTTGCGACGGGCGCACAGTGGTCTCAGCACTGTGAGCCTTGTCGCGATACCATTCAAGCAGCACAGCTCCATTGTGACAAGTTGTTTTTAGATTTTATATCGAGTGAAACTGAAGAAAACTTCCCATTTCTTCACTGCTGAGGTCAAAAGTGGGATATGTGCCGCATAAAGAAGCGGAAAAATATGTTATCGCGGTTTCCTCCAAAAACATGCGACGTAGTTTCATCAACGAACGCTCAATCCAATCCAAAAGAATCAACGAATGCTCAGGCGAACGAGCAGAAAATCGCATCGGGCTGCAACGACCAAACGAAGAAAACTGATGGCGATCACATTATCGCTATCAATAAAGCTATTGAACTGAAGCAACAGGAGCAACAGGTCAGATATTTGGCACTACCAGTAACTAAAGATTCACGAAACATTTGACGATGTTCTTATTGACGTTAAAGCCGGCATCTTTGATTTGATCGAGAACTTTTCAGTGATCTTATCCACTCCCATCCTCGACGTTCTTCGAATTTTATGACACTGGAAGTCCTCACTTTTGTGCCTATCAAAAACCTTCATTCTCTAAAAGAACGTACACGGCGTATTGAGAAAGCATAATCGCCATACTTGAAGCCGTTTTATGGTTTATCGTCGTGTGAGGTCCAACTTTAGTTTCAAAAACGAAACATTTTCCGCTAATAACTAAAATAACTTGTGCTCAGTGGCAAAAATCGTGATTGCTTGTTTGTGCCGCAAGCATTTTCGTCTGACATGACTTACGTGATAGATATATTTATCGAAAGGAACCTGTTGTCCCAGGTACGTGGTATAAAACAAAAACAAGCGAAAGTCCTTTCACTCCAGTCTCTTTGCAAGGATATGAGCGTATTGCGCTGGCACAATTCCATTTGCACGCCTCCGCAAAACTCAGCGGTGGAATAGAAATTTGGAGTAGCAGGTTAGTAGGGTGAAGGAGATGGGAGAGGGAAGCACTTGCGCACTGCTCCTTCTTAGCCTATCGCTATGTTCAACAGTTTTTTAATTAAGCTTGACTGACCCAGGCTTCTACGCATAAGGAACAACACATAAAACCAATTAAACAAATATAGGCGACTGATGACTCGACCGCGCAAATAGATGATACGACGATGACGCGAAAGAGTCGGTGAAAATCTCGCTCGTTCACTTCCCCTCCTCCATCCTCCATCCTCACCTCCGCCACGGAAAACAGCGGAGGCATAAAGGAACAGCTGTTCGCCTACGGTATAATGTCACAGGTGAACGTAGTATAGAAATAGAGATGGACATAATGCGTATCAGAAGAAGTTTTGCTGTATAATAATAGCACGGGAGATAGGATGAAGTGCTAAGAATGGGCGCACTCTGTGGATGCCAGACATCTATCACAGATGCTCAAGAAGATCGAGAGCGCTAGAAACGGGCAGAACCGTATTAGGCACATTGGGCGCTTTCCGCAGTTCAACATGAGTCGACAATCCTCTCGTAAACCGCCCAACGTCTCTCTGTTATGCACTGAAGTCACTTGCAGGATCCACATCCACAAGAAGCTTGTAGATTTCTAAGTCATTATGAATGCTGGGAAATGCATCGCAGATGTTGTCAGTATTGCGCGCCTTTGATGACGGCTCCCTTATTGTGACTCGAAAGGTCATCTCAGCAATAAATCCTTCAGTCCACTTCATTCCTCATGTCCACATCACCCTACATGGGGATCTGATGACCACGTAGGTTTCCAGCTTCTCGAGCGGACTGGGTATGACAGCTGACATCAGACACCCCCAAATTAGGTACAAACCATTTCAGTTGAATTTCACCGTTCGTAGCAACGATCCATTCACAAGAGATGAGATCAATCAATTGAGACACAGGAAATCGTCAGGGTAAAGACAAAAAACTACTAGGGATGATTAAAATTAAATCAAAGGAATGTTCGAAATGAGAGTATGGGAGAATTTGCTGCAGTATTTGCTATTGTCTGTGATGGACTCTGAGTGACAATATGTAACACTATTGGACCGAGCGCTCTGGCAGATGCGCTTTGAGCAATTACTGATGTTGCAAAGGTCCTGAAAAAGTAGGAGGATAACGGCAATTTTTCAGCTGGAAGGAGGATGCAACATGTTAGACTCTTCTCGGAAGTGAGCCCCAAACGGTGAGAAATGATACTGAAAGTGCATTCGATGAAACCGAACGAAGTGCCACCAAGATTAGGTGAACGACGGGATACTTTAATGCTAGATCGTCATGACCTCACTTAACATTAATCCAACTGCCTTATTATTTCAAGACTGGCGAAGCTCATGCAGTAAAAGCGATAGAAAACCTTCCCGAGGCTTCACCGCCCGAAGTGAAAGTCTCCTCAGGTGAGCGCAAGCGAAAGACAAGCAAGAGAACAGCGGCTTTCAGCGCGGAAACAGCGAAAGAAGATGAGTAAGCACTTCTTATTAATTCCACACGCTATCTAATAACTGTTTTTTCTCCTTATGAAATCATTTCAGTGAAATCATACAGCCGGTCTTCTTTCTTAACATTCTATACTGGAAAGTGGTTAATTCGATGCCATCTTATCATTAGACCTGGAAATATGTTTCATTTCAGGTTACGCACCTGTTCCACGCAGACAATGCTTAGTGAGGTAATCTGTCGGTAGATTCTCTTTTTCCTTGTTTTCCGTGAATCATTTTTGTTCGGTTTAAATAGCTACGTTATGCATCTAGCCTATAATGTCGGCATCAAGTTGAATGCAATCCCAATGACTCCCTGACTAGGCGCATGGTGGATCGTAAGTATTTATCAGTTGACTTCGCCTTTATTCTACCGGTCAGCAGAGGAAAACTAAGGGTCCTGCAGAAATGTAATTCTTGAATAACTCGTTTAGAAGCCAATCTGTTCATTATCAAATAATTTTGGGAGGCTGTTATTTTTGGAAATCGATTTTACTTTTACTGCTACTTTTGTTGTAAGGTACGCATGAATTATCATTGTAGGTTGCTGGCTGTGATGAAAAATCAAACAATGTTTCAGGCGGAGCAAGATATCCATCAAAGTTGGGTTTCCCGCGCTACTTTGAGGGGCTTTTGGTGAGCAGAAGGCGAGCAGAAATGTGTCAGGGATGGCCTGAAACCCAGACGGTCCACCTCCATTCCACTATCCTTGACCCAACACTAGCGACATGAGATTCAATATCGGTCTTGAATAACATGAGTACCTTAAAGTGGAAATGATATAAGAGCCAAGAACCTTACTTTTGCAGATTTCTAGAACAGTTCAGGTTTTTGCAACATTTCACTGCATGTTATCGACAATTTGCTGTTTCCTCCTCAAAGGAAATTCAAGGATCAATTCAAGGATGAATCACTCTGCTGTTACAGGGAAGTATGCTATCAATCAAAAAACAGATCGTTCTGGAAGACACGCAGGTGACAACAGAGATGAAGCCCACGGATTCACGAGTCACATATGAGCTCTCCACTGACGACACTTTAGCGGGCGTTCCGAAAGTTATGCCTCACTTTGAGGACTAGCAAGCATATGCTATATCTGTTACCATAAGTCCTGTGGCGGAAGCATTTGTTATTGTTTCGAAGTGTAAAATGTGTCGTTCCATCTTCAAGTCAAGTTGAAAGTTGAGTGTGTTAGAGACGACTAGTAACGCCATTCCATTAATATGTTGTGGTCAGGCCGTTTTGTCCTAGTGAGAATAAAGTTTAGTTTCCTCGTCTGCTTTATAAAGAATGTTCTGTGCGATCTAGTCCATGCGACGAGTTCTTTAAAAATATGGATTCACATCGTGTAGTCCACGACATTTCTTTCATTTCGCTAGTTCATCTGTAATTGACAACTCTCGTTTAAAATTAAACTTTCTTCTATGCCATTTCACAGTTTCGACCACACTCTACCCAGAATGAAAGGCTGACCCAGTCGGTAGGCGAAGGACGTAATGGGCGAATTGCTTCGCTTTTACAAAATATTTGTAAAGTCGTGACTTTCGAGACCTTTGGAAGTTTTAGATCTACAAAGTGCAGCAAACGTAACCGTGCTTTTCACCTTCAAGCTATGCAAAGCCTTGACAAGATCGTGATACGAGCTGGCATTTCGATAATAGCCATAACAATTTAGCCAAGTTACGGCTTCAAGATCACTCAAACCTGAAGAACTCAATTAACCGGAAACAGAACTAGATACCAAAGGATCCTCTCAGACGCTTCCTCAAAAATGCACTGAGAGTAGTTGATATCCTCACAAGTGTGAGGAGCAACGCGTCAAAGAGGTTGATGTTATCTGTCATTTTCTCTGCGATCCCGCCGATCAAAGATGTTGGCTATAAAATTAGATGCCATGATGCAACACTTAATAACATCGCGATATGCGCATTTGACTGGTCATCGGTGCAAATGGCAAAGTTGCATTTAGAGCGAGATGGTCTATTAATAAAAGCATTCCATCAATAAAATAAACGAGAAGTGAGTTGAATATATGTTTATGCAAGAAAATTAACAGCAAATTGGCGGTAAAGCAATAAATAACATCATGTTGAGGAATTAGATGAGACCGAATACCGCAGAAAGGTCAACTGAATTCATTTTGTGAGTGAACACAATGACATTTCTCACCTGCACTACTTGTACTGCACAAAGAAATTTTCACTCAGTTTAGCAGTATAAGAACTTGCGTTCAGTAATTCAATGCCGTTCTTCGGTCGATGCAGCCAGAAATTTGCGCGGAATCAGTAACGTGAATAGCCGATGTGTGAGAATTGGCAGACAATACAATATTGCGAATAAGGACAGGAAGGCAGCAGTGTACACGAAACGAGTACGGTCACAGTCAGATACTTCGACGATGGGGAGCTCCCTTGAGCTCCTGACTAGGCGCTACGCTACTCCCTGGTCCGACTCAGCGGAAGAATGGAAGAGTTGGGTTCGAGCAACTGCTTTTGTTCGGCCTAGCTCCGCCTTCCTTTTCTTCTAATGCGCCTGACGCCATCTTAGTTCCACTGAGGCATCTCGTTTTTACGTTGCTATTTCCGCTTGATGCATCACTATTTCCGCTCGATGTACCTCGATTTCCCCTCCTCGGTGGCGCAGCTGAGGCGGCCATTCTGTTTTTCCCGTGCGACTCCAGCGCAGCGCTATGATGCGATTCGCGAGTAGCGACACTACTTCTTGCGCTATACAACGCGACATGCTGACGAGTTGAGGACGACGTTTCGCACTGCCACCTTTCTATTTACAAGGAAATGTCGCACTGAACGCGATGCAGAGTACCCGAGCTGGAACATGCTATCAGAACGGATGCCTCGAAATATTGTTTACAATGTCGCAGTACAACTGAAAGTTAAACTAAATCCCTCCGAAATGAAGAGCTAGGAATATCTCCGAGCAAGCTATTTTAATGAATCGACACCAGACATTTTGATATCAAGCATACCCAATGCGGACCAGACAGAAGTCCAATCTGTGAGAATCGATCGGCAGTACGAAATCAAAACCAGCTTGAAGCGCTCAAGGCATTTGTACCAGTGGGGACGCAGAAAGCAGTTCCCACTTTTCGATTCCCCTTGTGAAAACCGTAGAATTGTGTGCAGTGCGTGGATTTGCATGGACCGGTTACCGACTTGCACGTGGCGGACGAGTGAATCCTCACAACCACATGGCTCATTTTTTCCGAGTTAGGCTAGCTCCCACTGCTTGATAAGCAGTGTTCCATATCAGTGTTGTATGGGAGGAACTGCTGCCAGCTCCAATTTAGAAGGGATCATCTCACATCGACACGATTACCTAACCGTCCTTTTGCACTTTTATACTCTGCACACTGACATCATCGTCAGTCGGAATGGCCACTGCAAAATAGTACAGTTATTCGTTACGCCTGCAGAGCTCCGTGCCTGTGAACTTTAAGTAAGACTAGCGAGCTGTCGAAGGCATGCAACTGTTTAGCAAGTTGAAAATGGGGGACGGAAAGCAGTTTGGATTCTTCGGATGCAATGCTTCTCCTACATGCGGGATTTTTGGGGCAATGCATGTGCACTACGAATATTCTCCACTAGTGAAATGTCATATTTGACGTTGCTCTGTGAATTGTAGATGAGCGGCAGACAATTAAATGCAGCAGAGAACTTTTATGTCCATAGGTTTGTTCCCAGGAAATGAATTTTTTTTAAATGAAAACAAGCGCGCACGATAAAGCGTTGTCGCACACATTTTACATCTCGTTTCTAACTCGGGAGTTCAGATGATCGGGATGCAAATATTAAGTGGCCCACTCTTCTTCTCTGATGCAGCCAGCCGGAAATGTGTCCATTCGCGCAGGGTCTAAATACACATACTACTTCTTTAGCTCCGAAATGAAGAGCTACTGGCCAGCGTAGAAAACCCAACCAGGCTAGAAACGGTCGAGTTCTCACTTATTGTGCAAACTGTCGCTCGAAAACAGGGCTGACAGGCAAATGAAGGGTCTCATAAAGCATTCCGTCATTTTGAGAGCATTGATTTAATCAAGTGAAATTTGAGTTTTCTATCCATGGATATTAAGCAGAATAGCATAATCCGTTTAAAGCTTTCACAAGCAAAAAACTTTGAATGATTTCAGTTTGCATGGCAGGCTGGAGAAGGGCGGCAGGCAGCTCGAAGGAGATGAAACACGGTAGTCAAGACGTCACAGCTTCATCGCTGCTGGTAACACTGGTTTCCATCTAACGGTGAGACCTCTTGAAGATGTTCATTGTATAGGCAAAGAGGTTAGGATTGCAGGCAGCAATCCCTCGTGGTTTATTCTGGATTGTAGTCATCCGAAAGGGACAGCGGCTTGAGGACGACGTGCTCTTCAGTGAGCCTTTTAATGGTGAACCTCGGCACCACCACGACCGGTGCGGTAGAGTGCAAGACTGCGAAAAATTCTGCGATTTGTTTTTTCATTCTCGCCGAAGTCCGTCTCCACCTGTCGAATTTTGCCGGGAGGCATCGAGTAATGTAAAATAGGTTGTGCATGGCTAACTATGGGAAGAGCTGTACTTCATAGATTTGTGAGCGGCTATGCAAATATGATCATTTGGCAAGGTGAGCGCGAGAAGGAAAACACTTGTTTGATAGCCGAGTTTTTTTTCGGGGCTAAGCTTCCGTTATCGACTTTCTGGACTTAAAACGATTTTAAAAACACCATGGAATGAATGCAACGCTATGATCAACCGTCGCGGGCAACAACCAGGTCATTCTGCTGACATATTTTGTCGGTTAAATTGTGCACGGTTTTGTCGATATTGTAGCTATTTGTCTTACGAAACGATAAAATGTTCAAGCATGAAAACTTTCAATCTAAGATTGAGGGGAGGAGCGGGAGCGTTGCTGAGTCCTTATTCCATATTTGCTGTTGAAAGTACATGACATCTGTTGTGGACAGATTCCCGCCTGGATACCGCCACTCAGTCAGGAAGGACGGAAATCCGAAACGCCTATAAGTAGTACATTTAGATTTGCACAATACGTTCATGACGTCATGTAACAAAAATCGTCCTCGACGGATGCATGAGGCGGCTGTGGTGGGTTTAAGTGAACAGGCTTCAGTGACAAGGCCGCAACGCCACCCATTAGAAACTCCATTTCAAAATACGCTTGCAAATTTGGGCACTGCACACATCTATGTGATATTGTGCTCAAAGTGTTCATGTTCCTCCCAGCCCTTACACAGCGGCTAAGTATCTCTTATGTGCAATTTGGAACCTTACATTTATAATGACAACTCTTTCATGCCACGCATTCGTAGAAGCCTCACGACCCCTCCCCCCTCCCCCCACGCAGGACATATCTGACGCTTATTTTCCTGGAGTCCGCTTTCTTTGATCACATAAATGAAACATATCTTTTCAATTCGGTGTGTTGAATATGAAGATATGTTCTGAAAGAGAACTTAATTATCGATGGAAACGACTCAGTGCTGAACTCGAGCCATGCGGCCAAAGTAGGCAAAGAAAAGTTCCTGCACATTTTGGAAAGATAATTCTTTGTTCGAAGATCGACATTCTCGCCTCCTCCTTCTCTTCCAATGAACAGCCCGCGCTAACCGAAACTGCTTGCAGCTTCTCAAGATTTCCGATGAAATGTTTTAAATGTTTATTCCGTTACTACCGTTCCATTCAGATGCAAGCAGAAGAGAGCTGAGACCAACATAAAACAATCTAAGATAAAAGAAGCGAAATGAAAGGACATTTTCTAATGTAGATTTCTCTTGGTTGCCATGTTGAAAAAAGTTCCGTATGCAACTCGAGCGTCCACGAAACAACAAGGAACAAAGGAAAAAAAGTACAAAATAATGCCGCAGTGTGACTGGCGTAGCCCTTATTTTTGCATCTTTAGCAAATACTTGCTGAATCCAATTATGGAAGCTCCATGTCCACATGCATATGCACTCTTCGAACGACGGCTATTGTCCAGTTGTCTTAAATTGTGTGTCACAAATGCTGCAGAAACAAAGACTGACCGTTATAATCCACAGTCCGTCTTCCTCCTAGTTTATTAATTTCAGAACAACTTTAAGATATTCAAGTGTGGTCTCAAACTCGTTATCTAATTCCTCCTTGAGATTTTGATTGAGTGTGGGTTAAGCCTTGTTCAGACATGTGAACCTACTTCGCACGTTTGTTTTTTTTTCAAGTGCTAGCCCGACGACACTGGCTTGCTAGCTTGGAGGGCAAAAAGTGCACACCATTAAAGCATTTACAACACATTTCCCTACAGGGTGCAGTTGGGCGCAAAAGGACGGAGTGCGAAAGCCTGAGAAACCTAATGGGAACAAACGCATCATTCCTGTTTCCAATTCTGAACGTCTCAAGAATTCCTCGAACCGAAATTACTTTTCGTCTGGCTGCCGATTCCGCTAGATCAAAATGTTTCGACAGCGGTTTCCATGACAAATTCAAGTTCTCCGGAATCATTGAGGATATCAACCGAGGTGAAATACATGGGCGAGAAGGCGATATAAACTACGCTATGGCAGGCACCCATTCTTTTTCTCGGTGGAACAGAAAGAAGGATGAGATGGGAAGGCTGTCTGCGATGAGGAAGAGGAAGAGGGACGGTAGCTGAGTTCACTCCCGGCTAAGTTGGTGCTACCGAACGTACCTCGAGGATCGCCACCCATCTGAGCATTTCATGATATATTATCTTTGTCTTTCGCAACAACTTTGCAGCCAGTAGACGTTAGAGATTCTTCTTGAGATGCAGATTATTATTAGCTGAGCACGAATGCATCTCTTTGCGTTACTCCTTTCAGATATTTTTCCTCGCTTTATCACGCACTTCATTCCTTTTCACCGCAGAACATGCTGCTGGGTCTCCTTCTGTTGTCGACACATTCCAATTCACGTTATTGAGGACGCCGCAATGGATGAAATTTAGCTCAGGTATTGAACGTGAGGGCAGTGTTCCAAAAATCACCCTGATGTCCACCGATGTCGCTATGCTGTACTCCCCAAAAGCTTTCATCGAATTGAAATTTCTCATCCCTATTACGGAAATCGGCACGCATCTTACACTCCGCATCTATTGCAACAAATCGAGTGAACTTTACAATGTATGCATAGAGACCTAGCATTAATCATGGGTATAAAGTCACCTCTCGTTGCGGCCGGCCTCTTTGTTTCGTAATGCATCCTCGAACTGTTCACGAATCACCGATTTGATTAGGAGAAGGCGGCGTTTGTTTCTCACTGCCACCCCTTCCCGCACGATGACGCAGCATGATGTTGCTGGAATTGCTGCTTTTGCAAAACGTGAAATCTTTAGCCGTCATCGATGTGGTCGGCACATCTATCCTAGACAAACGTCCGGTGCATGAACCTGTGCGCACTCGACTATTCTGCAAAAAGACATGGTGTGGAGCCTGAAAGACATCTCTCTCTTCCATATTTCTTCTCTTACATTATTGTTGTTTCTTCCGAACTCTTCACATTTCTCACGTGATTGTCTAACAAAGGATTCGGAAAAGATGTTTAGAGACGCAGTCTAACCCATGAGTTGAATCCACCGAAAGGCCAGAAAGACTCACGCACATCAAACGGCAGGTCCCTTAGACGTTTGCTTTCCTGCAGAAACTAAGCTAAACAAAACAGGTTCAAAAGTGTACAGCGTGAAACATTAACTGAACTATGCCATCAAATGCTCGAATTCGGGCGAAAGTGTTGAATTTTTGAAAACATGTCGCTGCTGCCCGTTTCAAGCGAAAAATTTTGAAGGGAGCGTTGACGAGCAATAGTGCCACAAATTATTTGCCCTTGCCATATAACAACGATCTCCTCTTCTCGATTGTCGTGGATAACAATCGGAAATTACACGGTGAGATAGTTGACGACCTCCCTGGTGCAATTCGCTTCCCATGCGAAACTATCGCCCTTATTGTATATCCGCAAATGGACCAGGTTTGCGATGTCATTTCACTCACTGCAGCAGCAATGACATACAATCAGTCAATTTTCTTTCTCGGTTCATTCTTTAGAAAGCACTCATCAGATGTTCTAGCACTTCGTAATAAGATTAAGTATCCATTAACCGCAGGAAGTGGACGCACATTAACTACGGAAAGTTGCTCTGAATTCATTTAGCCTATTTCAATAGTAAGGAAATGTTCCGGTTGATGCTGGTTCTTCTTATTATATAGCAAACGAAGAGCGATCGATGATGTCGCCGTTTTTTTACCTCATTTTGGCTATGAAAGCATGCTTGCGCCAGCAGGTGATGTCAGTCGATGGCAAAAAGTAACGTCTGCCGAGTGATAGAACGATACGGTCACCAGAATCCACGTGCTTTAGTGGCCACAGCGATTCATTTTCATCAATGACGTAACTCAAACCTTAAAATGTTTTCGACAGACGCTACTACCACTCCAGCTAATCTGATGTCTCTTCAGTGATAAAACTTCAGGTGGGCAACCCGGTTGTTCTATTGTTTGGCGAAGCGTGTGACCCATTAACAGAGTGGTATTGCACTGCTCAGTTGCGCATCAAATGTGGTCCAGGTCAGCACTATCATCAATATGATTTCCCAACGAAATCCTTTTGCATGAGCGAAGGCAGATAAAATTGTACCGTTCCAGTATAAAGAATTTCGGCGACATGAATTCATCAGAGAGTAGTGGCTTGTTATCCAGTATTTCGTTTTCAACTTTACTACGATTCCATCCAACTAATGAAGTGAATTAGCCGTTGGTGATAGTTCCTTTATGCCGTTTCTTTTGTAAACGTAACTGGAAGAAGCGAATATCACGCTGTTCATTGCTATCACCAAATTATTGACGGGGTTTCTATTGCTTATGCATGAAGATGAGGAGGAGATGAGTTCTGCAGAGGACCGATCGAAAGGAGTTCAAGTTGTGGACCGAGGTGTCTTCCACTTTGGGAAGCGAGCACACCCAATCAGCATTCAGATACGAGACTCACGAGTCAAGAGAATTAAATTCGAATTGCGTTTTATCACAAAAGCAAGCTGACTCCTTCTGCTCTTTTATATTTCAGTTTTGCCTCTTTCTGTTTAGCTGTTGATGGTTATCTAAGCACTTTTCGGTAGCAGCAGGCTACACCGATGCATTCGAGTATGTAGTGAATTCGTCCCATGTCTAAATTTTCTGTTGCACAGTAACCGATAGAGCAGAAACGAAGCAGTTTCATTCAATGAGTGCAATATGAACTTCCACAGAAAACTGTAATTGCGTTGGAGGAGTGCTCACGATGTTTTCCGATCAAGTTTGCCCGAAACGACGGCATGCATAGAAACTCTCACATAGGTTTGAAAGATTAGCGGAATTTTGTAGTCGCAGATAACACTCGAGGACTTGGGAACACCCATTAATAACACTCGAGGATAACGGCAAAAGCGAAAATGGAGGTAGACAGAGCGAAGAGCATGATTCTCTGAGACCATTGCTGTGGTTTGTCGTTTTATCCCCGACAGGACAGAAATGGACACGAGCAGACAGTGTCACTGCGTAAAAAAGTGACGTAAGAGACTGAAGCAAAATCAGTATTTAACCAAGGTATTTACTCGTAAAATTCGGGATATACATAAAGGAACCTTTCCTTTATCATGAATGAATTATTATCGAATGAATCGATGCATGAGGAGGCCTTTATTTGAAAAAAAGAAAGATAGACTGTCGTAGAATTATAAAGTGACCTAAGGACGAAATAAAGAACGCCTGAGTGATAGAATGGCAACAAGAAGAAGAGCACGAACAATAGGCAGCGTAGTACTGCGAAACATGGCGATTGACGCAACGGCAATGAAATTATATTGGCAGGGATGAACGAGCAGTTGCAAGTTCTTTGCTGTTTAAGAGTCAATGAAATATTAGAGGAATTTAACCTGCGCACGAATTTTGAGAGCTTTTCTTCACTTTCTTCAATTGATAATTTCGATAATTTGTTTAAGTGACGCGTTCATCCATATACATTCTATGAACAAAAAGATTAAAAGCATCCTCATTCTTGCACTATTCATTGATTGGGTGTCGGCAAAGATTTATTGTCACTAATTCAAGGTATATGAATCGCTCCCGCGCTTTGAATCGGGCGACATAACTATTAAGTTTAAACTTGGTGACACGATGCAAGTTGATAAATCTCTACTCGCGCTGCACTCATCTTACATGGGTTTGTCTCTTTTGCCTTATCATCTCACTTGTTCAATAATGCAATAGGACGCGGCACGGTATCTCTCCAAAGAAAGGTACTTAGTTTAGCCAGTTGCCACAACCTGTTGCTATCTACGTGTGGAGCGCCACCAAGGCAGCTGGAGAGGTGAAGGGCTTCCCTTATGCACTAAGCAATGCTTAGGAAGGCGATGGTCCCCATGCTGCTGCTACCGAAGAGAATGTATAAAACTCAAGTACGAGTGTGATAACGACAAGCTTTATTTCTCGGTCGGTCCATAATATGCGATGGCCGCATTCAAGTTGGGGCCTGTCGAATTTGATGACAATGCTGCTTCAACTGTTGCGACAACAAGCAAATACTGACTGATTTATGCAGAGAATTACGTAGCGATCGGAAATCGGGAGGTGGTGGTGGCGGCTCCAGCAACTATTAAACACACGCTTATATAGGCTACCGAAGGCACACGCAGGTGCCAAAGTTCACATTTGACACGCCCATTCAATATCTTCAATAAAAATAGAAAGTGCATGATTTTCGCGATTCGCCCTCTGTTTGTTTTGATCATGTCCATTCATCGGCGGAAATCAGATGCCCTTTAGCCGTTCGCTGCCCTTTCTATTATTCAGCTGAACAGCCTCCATTGTCTTATTCGGCACTTCCTCAGGCCTTTGTTGACACCATATAGTCACACAATGCCGTAACAACACAAAGAGCTTTGTTTCCCAGCCGCACCGAATGCGAATGATCGCGTTCGTTTCGCGTTAACGCGACAGGGCCTGAAGAATGCAGCGTAAATTCTTCACACTGTTCCATGACTACATAGCATATGCGACATCGAATCAAAATCCAGCGGTTGGGGTGAAAGAACAAATGATTTTCGACCCTTTACGCAGCGCTTCGAAGTCGACGGTAGTAGTAGAGAATGGTCGGAGTGCGCCGAGCAATATCGGCTCATAAAATTGCAACTGGCCGCTTACTGGAATCTATTCCATGCCATGTTAAAAATCTTAAATTTTGGGGAAAAATTGGTGGTTGTTGCTTGGGAGGATTTTCTTCAGTGGGAATAGGAATGGGAGCTGAGGATTGTTGCACGAGAGGAAGCAAAGAACATTGTGTTCGCTATGGGAGATTATCGATACCAGTTGCAGAAAGCAATGGAGAATTAACGTGGAGCAGAACCTTGTTTCACGAACCTTGTTAGTGCCGAAAAGGCCCCGACGGGAGGTAAAAGAAGGACGTTGTCCTTATTTCCCAACCACTCTCCCCGTAAGATTCTTCACACGCTAAAGCTGTATGAGGTTCATGAAATAACTTTCAACGATGTCGGAGTGAAGACGATTTTTGCATAGCCCATTGAAATTCATTGAATGGAACTGAACGATCATCAGAATTGTTAAAACTGATAGGTTATGTCTTAAGAATTATTAACGAACGATTCATTATATCCGGGTGCCAGTTTTTAGCGACGAAACTCAAGGATGCATCACCAGATGCAGTTGTGGAACTAGGCGATTTCGAAAGAGAAGCGTTCACCGAATTACTCTACCAAATATATGACACAATCCGACCAATATCAGCTAATTTTGTGCTCTTATCAAAGGCGGCGATTGCCTACAGGGCTGATCGTATCCTCGAAAGGATCACTTCGTATCTACTATCACTAGATGTCTCTACATATTCCGTTTTTTGGAAATTATGCAAACATCGAAGAAAGGATTGAAATTCAAGTAACAGCCAATAATCGATGGGATGTGCAATTCTCAGCTCTTATTCTTTTTGCTCAGCGCTCATGCTGTAAAAATTTCAGCGGCGCAGTATACCTCCCCTACTCACATAGATCACTCTTCTCCAACCGTTTCCTCACACTTGGAAGAGGTGCAATGAATCAAAAGTAAATCACCGTTTACTTGTTCAAGTTAGCGCACCACTTCGCAGTACATATCGTTTAAAGAGTATGGCTGTTAATAACATTAGTAGTACCTTTATCGCACAATACCGCCAATCATTTTCCACGATAGATTGATTTCTAAAATTGTTTTGTGCTGCTCGGTCCGTATTATTGACCCTTCCACAAGCGTAAGTGCGTTGTTATTAAAGCACCTCTGAGAAGGTGTCCATTCATTTTATTCTCTTCATTTCTTTGAGTTCGTTGGAAAATTATCTCCCTGCCAGAAAGCAAAGAAAGGATAGTATGCAATGCAATTCCAACCCAAATCGACCATTGTATTACAACCATATATTATAAGGAATGCTAGTGAGAGTTTTTTCAAAGCTGATTAACAATCATGAAGAGAGCTAACACGATCGTTTTAACGCTCTTAGGTTACAGCGCCTATAAAGAGTGCACTCAGCAACAGTGACAGGTATCACTACAACATCCACTGACAGAGTGTCAGGGTGGAAGGGAGCTCACCTCTAAGGAAGATCAAGGCTTTCCCTATCCTGCTCATGAAGCACGCTTGTCTCTACCACAGTAATAGAATGCCTACACTATAGATGCAATGCACGGAAATTAGATGGTCTTCACAAAGGCTAGCCGTTTCACTGTTTCACGAGGGTCGTGAGAATATGATGCATAAAGCAGAGGAAATGAATTGAAATTACGACTAGGTGAATCACAAGTTTCAGTTTCTTCCGGTGGTGGCCGTCAGTGAAGGTTTCACGTCCTTGAGCAAGCGATGAATCTTCCAGTCTTGTTAGAAAATAGCATCTCCCATGATAAATGTAATGGATCTTCTGTGAAACCGAAATTAAGCACCTCCAGTGATTCCAACATTAAACGACTCCAGTTAGAAAGCGGACGTCTGCTTTGATGCGTAATTGAGATCTTCAGCATCTGAACGCTTTGAAAAGTTAACAATTTTCTGAACATGTCCTCTCTCACGGAGTATGTCCACGTACGACCCTTCTTGGCCGCGGTAGACGAGCGTGCAAAAATAATGTCAGAAGGAAACATGGGAATGCTCTCTTCAGCTCGAGTTAGGAACTCGGAAAAGGTAATTTATTCAGGTTGATTTGGAGCAGAAACTGAAGGCGGCTGTGGAATTGGAGCTGGACGATGCGCTTGGTGAAATTGTATTTCGTGCTGAACAACGAGGTGAGCGCTGGTCTCTGCTCCCTTTACTCTAAAACTTCTTGCGAAGCAACATTCCGCAAAAATATTTTCTGTGCATTATTAGCATATGAACTTCAAAGATAGTGCTTACCTGCTATTAGCCGATGATAGACAGAACGGATATTGTCTCGGTGGCGTGGTAGGTATCGCCGATCGCCCGAACCTAATGAAGGACTATTAAAGAAGAAATGAGAATTAAAAGAGACGCGGTGACCATCTGATGAGTGATCAACGTCGCATATGAGGCATTCAGGTGATAATCCGATAACTTAGGTGAGTGGAGAGGGCGGGATGGACGGTGGGAAGACACAATGCGCAAATATTAGCTATGAGAGCCCATCTGCTTTGAAGAATGGCAACAGCAAAAAATAGTGAAACTGCGGGTGGGAAAAAATACCACCATAGCTGTTTCATTCACTCGTGAAATTGTCCCAGTAACATCAATATTTATAATGGCGAAAGTGGTGGGAGAGGAGGAAGAAGTGGGTTAGCAACGACAGTGAAAACAAAAGCTCATAAATAATAGTACCGTTTAAAAATACGAGCCACCTTACGCAATACTCATGAAAGGCTTTCAGGAGAGTGGACACAACTAATCAGCAAAGGATTTGAGCCTTCCTCCTTGGGAAGAGAGGTTTATCGACAAATCGTTTGTCCTGCGATCATTGAGGCTAGCATTCATAAAACCTTTCGTTAGAAAACGATACTATTTCAATTATCAGTTATCCAGTATGTTCATTTACATTACGTGATTAATAAGACAACTTCTCGTAAATGTCGCAATCGCGAACCAATTCTGTGATTCACCTGCAAATTGTTTATATGTGAGCGTCGCCAAATGGGTGCCATTGGAATGACAGCCTAAACAATTGCAAATATTTGAATGTTTTATTACTGTTACCAGTTTAATTCAAAGAAATGCTATTCAAAGAAATGTTTAATTCAAAGAAAAGAAAGGAAGTGAAATATTGCTACCAATGAAAGCGCCTATTCTGAAATGCATTGTTACCAATGAAAGCGCTTATTCTGTCCCTATTGTGACTATGTTGCACACCTACTTCAAATGAAATACTGTTGTCGCTTTAACTCTAACTATAATATGCATGTTATTGTCACTATATAAGCAGCGCCTCTGTCTCAGTAAATGTACTTCCTTGCTCTCCCGTCGGCGACATTCGCCACAGTAAACTTCACTCATTAAAATACCCCCTTGGCTCCAAAACATTTTCCACCGTGAGTTGAACAACGAGAGCGCTCTTCTCTAAGAGATTTCAATCTGTTTGCGCTTGTGACTGACGCGTAACCGAGCAGAACTACAGCGTTCCTTTGTGTGAGACAACAAAATAATTACTGATAATTACAAAATGCTCATGATTTCTTGAATGTAGCAAAACAACACGTTTTCGTTCCTCTCAAAAGGTTACCAAGGTTGTTGTTCAGTTTACCTCAATCGTCAATTTTTGTGATAATACATAATATCACACGGATCGTTGATTACAATCACGCAAGTTAAGCAATCACGAGCAGTGTTCCGATTGTAGCAAGCTTGGTGCTTACCTGTGACATTTTTGAGCGCAGAGAGGGGTACTTGCCAAACTCCATTATCATACCACATAGGTCGATTACTTCTTTAGGCCAAATTGCGTCGGTACGGATATTCTTGCAAAAAATGCGAAAATAATGTTGAACTGAGTAAGTCAAATCCGCCGTTTACCGTATCAATGAAACTCGCTGATAAGACATTACATATCAATAAAGGGATCATTGAACTGCACAACACGAAGGGATTCATCAGGAAGAATTCACGTGAGTTGACTTTCAGCCTTCCATTGTTTCGCTGGTGCATATGAGCCTATCCCAGTATTGCATATGTGGGATGCGACCATTGGAGAAGCAAACCAAAGCTTCACAGAGCATTATTGTTCAGCTAACATACAGTCGAAAACACAAACCCGTATTTGAGAGCTTAAACACTCGGCATATGTGTTTCACTAACTTGCATTTTAAAGTATTTTTGCACCATCTTCGCTCACTTGAGAAACTAAAACCCAAACTGATATTCTGGATGGAAATTTTTCCAGAAATCCTCAAACATTGCTCCTTTCTAGACACACCTGTCTTGTACTGACGTAATAGTCTTTGAAATAAAATTACAGTAACTTTATACCACTTACTACTAGCAATTCAGAGCACAAGTAAGAACCAGCAGCCATTACGCTTCAAGTTTTGAAATGTGGAAGAGAAAAGATGGAGAAGCATTGCAAAGTAACCATGCGATGAACGCATGCGTAGAAAAACACGAAAATGTCTGCAGCAATAGGAACTCCGTGACTCCTCCATTTCCTTGCTACTAGTGTGGCAAGGAGAACAATTTCGCGACGGCGCATTCATCGAAGAGCAGTTCCTCGAATTCTTTTTCGCTGACTTTCCCAATTTTTTTGGACTCCCCATCTTGCCTCTGCTCGGGTTTAGGCGGTTAGACGGTGCCTTCCCTCTCCGGGTTTGCACTGATGAACATCCGGTTGTATTGTAGCGCAGACCCTCGATTACCGACAAGCTCCTCACCAGGAACCCTGTCGAAGGGCAACTCTCCACGCCTCCTTTCTCCTTGCCTTTTCCTCGAAACCTCCGCACAAAAAGGCTTCCTTGAGGTACTCTTGAGTGCACATCTTGCATTACACTAGGTGCGGTTGTTATCTTCGCTAGTTTCTTGGTAGTGGATGCCAAATTTGTACGCAGATGGAAAAGGAGGAGAAGGATGCAGTTTCCTCAATCTACAGCGTGAAAAAGAATAAGAATGCCTTAACGCCCCACCTTTTCCTTTGCGTTGCGTCGGCTGAGATCACTATGATAGTTTTTGTATCTTCTGAAGACTGCACGTCTCAACTGCAGCCTACGGGTTTTTGTCACATATCACCATTCTGCGCACGCCGAAACGAAGTTTATGAGTTGTTCCGAAAAATTCCTCTAACGTTCCGGATATCCAACTTTGTGCTAGAAATTACGCTGTTTATTTGGATGTCATGATACCATCAATTCTGACCTCCCAGATGCAATTTTTTGCTGCATACATCCTGCGCAACTGTAACGTTGCTTCGTCTAGAACCGCCATAATTTCATTCGGAGGTTACTCTCTTGCGCTCACTTGCGTCCAGTAGAAAGTGACTGGAGCCACCTATATTTCATTACAGCACATGGAATATGGAAAAACAATGCAACAAATTTTTGACCGTAGTTAATAACAGCTCGCAAAGAAGTGCTTCAAACTGCCACATGGTTCCTTCGCATAGATATTTTCCTGTTGAATGCAAACAATGAAACACATTCGAAGAGCAGCAGGAGCAATTTACTGATGAAGAAGCCGTGGATATTTGCTCATTGAACGTATAGAAATGTTTTTGACTTTGGCAGGGAGACTCTTCCCGCTGAATCGCATGCTCTAAACTGGGGTTGCCTTTCTTTCAATGAATTTTTCTGTGCATCATTAGATGAAATCGAACTGAGGCAAAGTGCGGAGCTGGGAGCGCTGTGTGCACGTGCGGGAATTACAGTCGTAGACCTAGTCGAACTGATGTTTCGGCACATCTATCCACAACACGACCTCGTTCCGGCCCACTGCCTTAGGCCAATGATGCTGCTCGCACACGACAATGGCATGTGCAAGCTACTCAACTCGTTGGGAAATGTAAGTGCTCTTTTTTTTCTTCAAAACAACTGTTGGAAACAGATGGTGTCTGGGGCAACAAGCATTAGTTGCAACTACTTTACTGGCAGCAGGCTTTTGATCGCAATTCATCTTAAAACATGCTGTTAAGGCATTTGTATAACTTGCAACTTATTTGTATGGACACAGCAGTGAATACTAGTGGCGAAACCACCATCGACTGCGGTTTGTTGTGGCTTTCTGAGAACATAGGTTCGTCTTCTGACTGTACTGACATTTGGTGAGCTTGATATTATGAAACCGAAAACCGAACGAAATGCAAATAACTTCACTAAATCGATTTCGAACATGGGTCGGGAACAATGCTACAAAAAAATAATACCTTTGTAGAAATGCAACCAAAAGAAGCAGACTTCCAGGAGGCAGAAGCCGAAATTTCAGTGATTTTTGTAATGCATATAAGGCACCATTAAAGACGACTATGTAAAACCGAGGAGTAAAAAAAGAATAGCAGAAAATAAGGACATAAACAACCTGGTCGAAGTGCTCAGCGTAGCAACGGAGGGAAGAACATCGACACCTTGACTGCTTTCTGAATTCGTGGCGTTATTAGGAAATTCTTTTTTCGAAAATCCGCTAATAGCAGTTCTATCCCAAATGGTTCAAAATGCTTCGCTGATTTTCCACTAGTAGCAAAGCGTACAGGTTTTGCTAAGTCATATATCAACTATCATTGGCACCCACATCTGCAACATCCCCGATGCGTGCAAAATACCTTGCCTTCTTTAAACAGCGAGGAGTGAATCCGCAGTCTGTAACAATTACTGCTTTCGTGGGAAAGGAGGAGGGAAGGCAGAGGGGGTCTGTTGCATCAGTCGAATGTGCCGTTCGGTTTCGACGAGACGCAAAATATTTGCATAAGTGGCTGGCAACAAAAAGAAAAGGGGAGGGAAGAAACGTTTTTATGAAACTGTGAAATAATTGCAAAGGGTTCGGTGAATTTCTATGAGATTAGCACTAGTAGTTTGGCGATGAAGCACCGGTGACAAGATGATGATCGGTTTGATGCATGGAACATGCGTCACGCCCTATTTCCTTACTGTGCGAATAGAACATTTTCATCCTCGCAGATAATATGTCGCCTTCGCTTTGAGAAAACGCTTAGCTGAATGGGTTATGCTAAAGAAGTTCAGCTGGTCTATCCTCTGTGGTGAACGTCTACGTGTTTATCATGTGTTCTGCGGTTGCAGCGAAAGACCTTATGTGGCGCAATTTCCATATACTGGTCTCCTGAAGGTAACAACCAAGCCTATGCTGCTTCTGCCACTATTGTATGGAATGTGGGCAATTTAGCTCGAAGTGGAATCAGTTACCTGGATGATAGCACAACGGAATTGGCATCATGAGCATGACTTCATCCATTTCATCCGTACTTTCGAGCTAATCTCGTCACATTTTTTCATACTCGGTCGATTGGGATCGAGCTCATCGCATATATGGTCCTATTCACTTTTTTCGCATATCTCCAAGTATTTCCTGTTGGTCCAATTCGTAGTTGCGTTGCAGGCGTTATCTCTGGAGCCACCGATCACAGCTGAAATGATATTGGAGCATTTTGAGTTGGCAGATCGATATCAACATTCGAATTTGCTCCAGGCAAGCCTGCTCCGCATCGAAGGAAGGTGCCGATTTCTTTTCCTTTATTGTATATTCAGAGTAACACACAGTTAATTTTTTACTCTTTGAGATATGGCAGCTCTTCCCAGTTCTCCAAAGGCCTACAATTTTTTCGCTGTACGTACATCCAATTTCACATCATCACCTTACACATTATTTTTCCGTAGGCAAATATGTTCTTAGAGCAAGTGAGTAATCTAATTTTCACGCTCTTTTGCCAATTGCGTTATGCTCACTTCTCACCATCGTGTCGGTGCCCGTTTATGTAGTACATTTATGACTGTATTTTCTCATTCTCGGTACTTTCAATTTCGCAGTCATTTAACTTTCAGCTAGAAAGTTCCATGCTCTTGAAAAGCGCTTTGTTCCTCTTCATTAAGCAACTTCAGCAGTGGCTAAGGGTCACTGAAGGCGAAAAAAATTATATGCATTCTTTGTATTCTATGCTACTCTTCGCTCATATCATTCAGGTAAAAAAGTGATTTCTTCTAGGACATTTACAGATTTTTGTGATCGGTCGAGCCGTACAGAATATCTCCTTTCCTTTTTATGCAAAACGTTTTCACAATCGGTCGTCCTATTAATGCGGCAAATTATTTGTTGAATAAGCGGAAGGAGTACCTAGCTATGAAAATGTTCGGTCTTTTCAGAAGTTACGCGATTTAACCTGTATGCTTCCAGTCTTTTGCAAGAACATATGTTGTTAACTGCTTTGTTTCATGTCTATTAGATAAAACGTGGACAAATTTCTCAATGCATCTGGCCTCTGTTCCGTTTCTTCGTTGTCCTTCCAATCTCTGTATGACGAATGTTAAATCTTATATTGTTTTTCATCTTCATTTGTATTTTTGTAAGCAACTGCTATACGGAACTCATTGGCATTGTTCATACAATTGTTCAGAATTCTAAGCCTCAGTGAAAAGAAATTTTTTAGCAAAACCTGCATCAAAAGATTTTTTTCCGGGACACAGGAAGATGTCTCGTAAAAGAAAACCATTTAGTATTTTTGATCATAGGCGGGAAAACTCAGTTAGGAGCTATTCTGTGATAAGATGCACTTCAGCGTTGTATGTGTACTTGCAGTTGTTGTTTTTTCGTCATACCACACGGCGTTTCGCAATGTTAGTCCGGAGATATCCTTTGTCGACTTACCGTTAAGTTCATTTGTTAAAACGAGACGACGGAACCAATTTCATAGCATGGGTGCTTCTGGTAATTGATATACCAAAGAAACTAATCTGTTAGGCACTAAGACTGGCAAGTCTCGATTATTTCAGTTTTCGTGGTAAGGCAAGTGGTTTGGTTACACTCCCTCGATTCAAGGATTTAGCGGAGGAAATAAAGATGCAAATTCTTGACCGACATTGCTCTGGATGGGCTCTCTTTGACAGATGTCTCGCAGGGTGAGCTTACAGCTTACTCCTTAACCTCATTCGTGACAAAAGCAAAACAAAATTTGATTAAAGTGCACCAGCAACCTAGCTGGAACTATGAGAAGTCATATTTTGGATATAATTGGGAGCTGCGCCTTTGAGCCGACGAGGATCCAGGTAAGCATATCAAGTAAGTGAGTTATTATGAACGTTATAGTAGCCCAGCCTGTTAGATTATCAAACCAACTAATGGGTGATCTGCGCTTCGAATTCTCTGTGCATATAATAAGTATGAGCAACATTAAAGCCCGATTTATCGCATAGAGTAGGCAAGAAATGAAATGACATCGAGTTCAACAGTCCTCGAATAACTCAAAGAAGGACTGACACATTGTAAGTGTGGACATCTGCAAATAGAAGCCTGGTGTACTGAACAAAGAAAAAAGAAATTGGGTTTTCTTGAAGAGGTTTGTGACTTACGTTCAGTAATTCGTTGAGGCGATGCAGCCCGATTTAGAGTAGAAGTAGCGTTGAACAAGCGGAATACAGCACATGCAGTATTACGAACAGCAAAGGGTGTACAGAAATTGCGATAGTGTGACTACGGTGCAATATTGCGAATAGCAAAGAGTATACAGAAATTATGATACTTTGACGATGGGAAGACAGACAGCAAAAAGGAGCTACCTTAAGCTCCTGACCAGGGGCTCCTCCCTGGTCGACTCAGCACGACCCGACTCTCGAATTTTTGTTCGGGCAGTTTTCGCTGCCCCACCTGGCTCCGCCTTCAATTTCTTCTAATTTATGCAATGTCACCTTTGTTCTATTGAAACGTCTAGTTTTTGCACTTTTGTTTTCGCTGATATGCAACATCACCTTTGTTCTATTGAAACGTCTAGTTTCGGCACATCTGTTTCCGTTCGGTGCCTCATCGCTTGCGCTTGTTGTTTGTGCCGCTGGGGCTGCTAGCCCTTGTTTGCTGCATGCTGGCTGCAATGAGCCGCCATGATGCGTTTCGCGAATAGCGACACCTGGAGTCTTCCAGCGATAAAACAGCGGATTCAATAAAAGAGCAGGCAAGGTATTTGGGTAGGCAGCAGACGAGTGCTTGCATGATTTGGAAAAGTCGCCTCGCAAGTTGCAACGCTACTGCACTCGCAGTGAAGTTAGGGCACCACGATGTATATGTTATACACAATTTTTTTTCCTACGTCAGAATCAATACAAGGTTGCCGTTGTTATTGGGGTTAAAAAAGAGGAGAGTTTGCGACCTTTCAGGATCTTGTTGAGCCTCTCCAGCAGTGGAAATCACTTGACTTAAAACCGAATTGAAGGGTTTTTCCTGTACTTTACGTTCCTTCCTCAAAGAGGACATTGCAAGGAACTGTCTGATTTCGATCCAGTTTTATTTTTTCCCAAGAATCACGGTCTTTTTGAGCCACCGAGCGCAGTAACTCTCATTTGTTGAGATTTTGTGCACAGCGTCAGTTAAGGCACTGAAATAGTACTGGACAGTTTGATCTACACATCAGTAAGAAAATCTTATCACAACGCTAAATTCTCGCAGAGAAACAGACTGACTGGGCCACACTGAAAATTCGCCTTTTTGAATGAAGACTTCAGCAGAGAGAAATAAGCCACAGAGCAGTAGACTTTAATGTATAATATCTCATCCAATAACCGTCACAAGTTTCTTAGGCGCCCCACTAAGCGGATACGACGGGTGCTCACACTGGACAGCGGAGGACCCCTAGAGCCAGAATGCGACTCCGAAACCAGTTTGCAATACCCTGAAGAAAGTCTCTCAGACGAAGCTTTCGGTGCGCCACGGAATGTGATCATTACCTGAAGCATTGTTATTGCTTTCCTTAGCGTCTGTTTTTTTTTTTTTTTGCACGTGGGAAGTTGAAAGTAATGTCGCGCAGGAGTGCATTTTGAATCGAAGGTGTTGATCGGCAGGGAGCAAAATATTGAGTGGACACTTGAAATGTCGCACTCTAATAGACATTAACGACATAGCAACATTTTCTGATGGAGGCACGATCGAGCGCGATGCAAAGGGGGAGGGGGAGGGTGCTCGGTGAAGTGTCGGAATGGGCGACATTTGTTTCTAGGTTTCCCTTTCCCCGCACAACGCCGCTTTCATTGTTACTATTCCAGGATATTTGACAGTTGCCCTACAATTGCTAATTGCTGTCACTGTTAACAACCTTTGTTGGCTCCTATAATATGCTAGATTAGTCTCGTATATCCGTTCATAATAGGAAATTGAGCAGAATAAGGTCTACGGTGTCGCTTTTCCTTTTCCAGTAATCTCTTCTCAAGAAAATTATTTCCATATTTTCGGAAGGAGGAGTGGAGCTTATTACGAGATCAGCCCCAATTGTTACAAGCTGCAATTGCTTTCTCGAATGCCCTACGCGTTATACTATAACCAGTGATTCTCATACACAAATCTCTACGACGCACAAATGGTGCTATGCTTTAATATAGTTTGGCTAATAGTCAGTAAACAATCGTGAAATACCCTCGAACCTCACATGTAAGTAATAAAGGCTGCATGTAATTAAGAACTCGGTTGCGGTAGTGTCACAAACAAGACCCAATATACTTTATGAATTAATAGAATCTTACTACCTTCGTCGTAAACCTCTAGAGAAATATACCTGAAATCCAAGCCTACTTCTGCTTTCCCAGTACACGACAATTAGCAAACGAAGGTGGTTAGTTTCACTTGTTTAGCCTCCTTTCCCATGAGTGAACGAACGGTGAGATGAGTGCGAATATTCGCATATTGGTGGATGTAGGATACTTAAACCACAAGTAGCAATGACACGTTTGGATAATGGCAGTGTCATCTACCTGAATGCTGAGTGGAAATGTTTCAATGCAGTCAGCTGAATCTTACACCTCCCTCCCATTAACAGTCGCTTTTTTCCTCTCCTTTTTGGTTGCATAGGATAATCACTAGACAACACCGTCTGGATAGCGTAAAGTGGCCTTTTTACGGATGGGTGAAAAATGAGAAACACAGTTGTGTTGTTACTGGCAGATGAAAAAACTTCAAGACACCATAGCCACTGACCTGTTGATGGAGCAACACCGCGTCATGCTTCAATGTTTATTGACCATACCTCAATGCCATCGATTGAAATCATTGAGTTCTTGAGATGAGAAGGGATGAGTTCTCAATATCTGCTCCTAAACTTGAGAACTTTGGATTTATACGCGTCTTTGTTTTGTAATGTCAAGTACAGAAATGAGCTCATAGTATAGAATGGTTGCCACATAAAATATCGTTGTTTCGAAAGGACACGGCAGTCCGAAGGGGATATTCAACGGGAAATCTCCTCATGCAAAATTTTTTGCAAAAATATCAATTAGAAAGCAATGCCTAGTTATACAAAGTAGAAAACACTTGCCGGAAGATCCGCGTGAGATTTTATTTGCAAGGACTGGTGAAGTAATTCTTTAATATAAAGAAAAATTCTTGAATAAGCGCGCTTCTCACGGCAAAGGGCTAAAGTTTCGACTGTTCATAAAGATAAGCTCTTTGTTGTCCTGCTTAACGGTATGTCGCGGACGGAATGTTTTGTTATGATATTGTCCACAATGAATGCATGTTCGTTAATATGTACAGTGCTGGCTGCGAGGCGCTTACGGGATAGATTTAAGGCAGGGATATTTTGGAGTCTTCGGTCTACTGTTCGATAAATTGTGCCTCGTTGAAGTGATGGACTGGACGGAATGCCGAGTGTTGTATCTCTAACAGCGGTGACGTTAAGATATGACCGAGTGGGACGCGAGGATACAGGGAAACAGTCGAAGTCGTTTATCGAGGGGCGCCACAGCTCATAAATACCAAACTGGAGAATGCAAAACGTCCCAAGACAGCTGCCGGTCGGAAAGCCGTCGATGGAGAGGACTGACTCCAACGGGCCGAGGCTCGCCTTATATAGGCTTCAGACAGATCAAAAGCACACAAGTCGATCAATGACATCTCACGAAAAATAATGCTATAAAAGCAAAATGGTCACTGTTACATCACAAATAGATATCTCGGGTTGGCTCTTTAGTGCCATACCCAACCCGCAGGTATGCTGTTCGCGACTCCTGATTCCCGATACCCTTGTGAAACAGAAAAGGGCTCCTCTCGGATTGGTGAATTTATTGCGGCAGCCTTATATCTTATTTTCCGCTGGCGCATTCTAAATGATATGTTTGATTTCCTCCTTAGTACTAACTAACCTGTTGAGGGCTTCAAGCAATTCCAGTTTGCCAAATGCCATTTACCATTTTTTTCGGCTCTGTTCCATAAGAATGCACGGGGTAATTTTTTTGGTTAATGAGAACGACACTTATTTGATTTGTTCCTTCTCCAGTCTTCAAATAACGACAACTTTTTTCATCCTCTCAAGCGTATTGCTTAAATGCCTTGTCCGCATGGCGCACGGAGGAACCTTTCGACTTTTATGGTGTCTGGGTTCCCAAAGCGACGCTTGATTATGTCCATAGCTCGCAAATAATTGGCAGAAGCGAAGGAAAGCCCTCAGCGACTGCATGAGCACGCCATCTTAAGCATCCAAGCAGGTGGTAGTACTTTTGCAAAGTACTTTTGCATGAGATGTGCCAGTGGACTGCATGGCGAAAGAAATCCCAAAACTCATCGAAACGCGAAGGATCACCTGCGCAAGTTGGCAGTCGTTGAGCAGGTAAAGCAATCATGGACCTTGCTAGCGGGATTATTATGTTTTATTCGCCAGCTTCCACACTGCCGCTATCGTTCAGATCCCTGTCGTTGTTTTGGAAGTGGCGACTAACTTCTCAAGATTCTCTCGAAGTTCTTCCAGTTTTTTGACTTTGAAACCACACTTCCATGAAGTTCCCTTATCCCTGCGCCATCTGCTCGTATAATTCATCCTCTTCCTTTGCGCGTGTGGGTGAAGACCTTCGGAGTAAGTGTGCTCATTCATCTTTTTTCTTCCCGACCAGGTCGGCAGTTCGAGAAATTTGAGTGTTGTGGTGTGTCACTGCCTTTTTGAGTTCTCAAAGCACTTCAACACCATCGATTGGCAGATCCTTGTACTGTGACACCTCCGCCAAATATTGAACAAGTCTAGCCCATGTTGGCATAGAATTGAGATGGCATACGTTAATTTAAGTAATTGTTCGCGATTGCGATAATTCACGATTGCGACACTGGGGGGGGGGGGGGGCGAAAATGTTGCTAAAACTTTCGACTGCGAATTTTTTTGTTCTAAAAGAGTTCTGCATGTCTTTATGCACCTTTGGATACCGACGTGGCATATTGCGACGGATCCAAACGCAACAAGTGCAGTAGGATGCGTCTTGTTGGAGTTGCACTAACTGAAATTTCAAGTCTCTTTTATGGCCGCCACCACTCACGGTACCATTGAATGAAGAACTGTTCCTCTCTACTGGTCCCCCTACAAATTATCGTGGCTGCAATGTGAGGCTCCATATGGCCACTTTTCGCCGAAATTGTTCCGCTGCCACGGCTACCAGACTTGCCGACTGCTGACCTAGCAGCACACAAACGGCGAGCAGAACATCTGGGACGCTGCGAACTCCAAAATGATCGTAGAGAGATAGAACTGGTGTGCGAACGAAGGCGCCAACAGTCTTCATGCGTGTAGACGTGCCGCACGAAACTTGTTTCATTTCACAGAGCATGTCCTTCGTTAAAATATTCAAGAGCATTCAACGTTCGTTAAAGTTTCAACACCGCTCGAGTCATAATCGAATTGCTGATGGTGCCACATCGGCTGTCACTGCACGCGCTTTTGGATCCCTTCCAGCGACCAGTCATTTCCATATATTTTCGAGAAAAAGTTATATCCCAAACATAATTTTCATACAAATCGACCACTTGGTAAATCACTTCTCAAAATAATGCGCTCCTATTTTACTGCATCAGATCATACCAGCAGATGCTTTAAAAAAGCTTCGTCCTTTTTTGGTAATCTCACTAGCGTAAAGCAAGGAATAGACCTTTGTAATAAGCGTGTAATTGTTTTCTCGCACTGTCAACTGGATATGATCTATAGGTCGATAAGTCGAGGTGAAATATTATAGGACTGGCGGCGATGGGGACTGGATGCATGAAAACTGCTTCGCGAAGTGCGTTCATAAAAGTCTGAAGCTCTTAGGTCGCTCGCCTTTCGTGTTGTCGTCGTATGCAATTCCGCCGGCATATAATGCTATTGAGAGAGCTAATTCCTCATATTTGAAGCAACGTTTGCGGCGCTCTGTTATACATCTTATGGCAATTGTCATAGTAACTACCCACGTAATACAATTTTTTGCGATCTTATGAGATCCGCATCGTCTCACCGATATAACCTCGGTTATCGTAACCACTCGCGCAACAGAAACACGTCTACACATTGGGTGGTGCGTTACGCATTGCTTTATGTTAACTACTGATGTCACTTATTGAAGAAGAAAGCCAATGTGGAAAACGTCGGTTACTATTTAATGTTGCGATGAACAAAAAACGAGGTCAATAATAGGGTATCAGGCAACAACAGTATAGCAGCATTGAGGAAGGTAAAGCTGCTGAATATCAATGGTAAAAACTGAAACGGGAGAGACAACATGTCATTTCCAAGGAGCGCTTTCCCTCTTTTCTCTCCTATCGTGTCCCTTCCTCCGCTCTTCCCTCTGCCTATCCCAACTTCCAGACTTGACGTACACTTTTAGGACCTCTTAAGACTGGTCAATCGAGAATCACTTTCCTGAATCGAGAATCGAGGATAACTGGAGTTACGCACCTGCTGCTCAACTGTCGTCTCATAAAAGAGCTTTATTCCAGACTGCCGTTTGTTTTGGCTTATCGCAATGCCGCTGTTTTCGGTCATTCGACAAAGCAAATATTTATTACAACGCTCGAACATCTTTCAAATCCAAAGAGTTTATTACAACATTCGACAAAGCAAATATTGTTTTGGCTTTTGAATTTATCGAATAAATCTTTCAAACCCAAAGAGTAAACAACATGATATTGCGACATCACGTTATACTTTTGCACGTATGCATACGATGCTTTAAAAGAAATTGGTAACACGTTCGAAAAGTCAACGTTGTACGTCGTCCACCTTATCTAGCACAATGCATTGCTTCAGGAAGTTGAAATTGTCGGAGATGAGCGAATACTTCCAACTTAGACTGACCATTGCAGAATCTCAGCGAAGGTAGTACTAGTCAGCTGCATTGTAAATCTGCTGCACACAAAGCTGCTTCAATTTACAGCGTACTAATGTGAAATGTGAAAAGGTTATGCGATAAACAGTGAACGTAAAGCTTTCCGATAATAAGTAAAACAACCTAGGCACGAATGAACAAAAGAAATGTTTAATGGGCATTTGCTTCTTTGCTCTAAGTTTGATCTCGTTGTGGAACCTTTCTCGCCTACAACTAGTAAATGAATCTGCCCTTCATGCATCTCAAGATTTCCACTGAAGAAACCGCTAACTTATGCAAGGGAAAGTATGGCTCTTAAAAACTTAACTCTCAAGTTCCTGTCATGCAGTCGAAGCAGCTGGGTGTAACACTTAGTCGCGTGCTTCTCAGCTTCGGAGCTCTCGAGCTACTGGAGTTTACAATTTCCACAAAAAGAACGTATTCCCGGTAGAGGGAGGTGACAAGCTGAGGAGGATACGCTAAACATTTTGCCTTCTCGTGCTCTCAACCGAACTAGTATAAAGTAATGGAGGAATTAAGCTTGTGATTGTTGTGGTCTATTGAAGAAGCGATCTCGAATTGTTGCCGTGAAGAAAAGTGCATTGCGAAGAAGCGAGACGGCGAATGCGATGAAATCAAGCAGAAGACTGTTCGATGAAAGTTGCAGCTTCGAGCAACTCGTCACATCTGTCTGCTTCCGTTGATCGGCGACATAGGCCAACATCTCAAGACCTTCCAACTGCAATGCAGATCCACCAAACGTAACAGCCTTGTTTAGCGTCACCATGGCATTCAAATTTCAGATAAGTCTCACGAAAGGCATTATCACGCTGAAAAGTCGCGCTGTCCTTTTTATTAGAGTTGAGAAAGAACACGACACCATCTCTACGGCCACAAAAAAAGAGAACGTCTGCATCAATAGTGTCGTCTGAGCTTCGTCCCCTCTTTCTTTTTTTTGTGGAGTGATGGGCCCTACAGGAAGATGGGACGAGAACGATTGATTTTCTTCTTTTACTCTTCGATGATGTCGCAGCAACCAAAGAAATTACAGTGATGGAGATAATTTAGCAGAAGTCGAATGCAACACAATTGAGGTTTCAAGCGTTTTCTTTAAAGATGTCAGGCTATCCTAGCTAAAAGTCGATGGTATCGGTTATTCCATGTTCCCACGTTTCACGAGTACCATTACGTGAAGGTCACCTGACCGTTGAATTAGCTTGCAAATCCTACAATTCCATATAAAACAAACTCTTTCACTTAGCTGCTCGATTTTTCGACTGCTTTTGGTTTGAAGTCGTTTTATGGCTCCTTCGTAAGTGTGTAGCGCACGCTCTTTCTCGCGTCGTATGTTTTCTGTTATGTCCTTCTCGAGCGTTTCTAATTCTTTCTTGACCTCTCGTTCGTATCTTTCCAGATCTTTTGCAGCGGTCAACCTAAATATGGTTTATGCTTATTGTCGCCGAAGAAGGGAACGGGAATTAAGATGAAGAAGAATAGGGATAGGGGAGGGAGGTTAGGATAAAGGGATAGTTCTAGTGAAATCTCAGTCTCAAATTTAGATCAATCTTTTCATCGGCCGATCATGGCTCATCAGCCGTCTCCGACAGCCCAGCATTTCGACGAGCTTGCAGTACTTCGTTGAAAATAGTCTTATATCGCTGTATTTTTAGCTCCTAACATGGCGACTGGGTGTTTTTCCATAGAACTACGACGTGAATTATATAATCGCGAAGCGGACTATTGCGTCGCAGAGTTGCCAGCCGAAGTCCATACTTGGACTAACCGTCTTTTAATGAGTTTTTCAGCTTGCCTCACGACTACTGTTTGCTCATGCAATCCGAATTGATCTGGTGATTGATTGAAAGCTTCTTCATCGTCATCCTCCTCGTTTTGTGATCGAGGTGGGCCTTCACTGCAATTGCACTTCTGCTTCTTCTTATCTCCTCGTTTCATTTGGACAGGAACTATATTGGAAGTAAACATAAACATCCTTTCTCTCCTCCTTCTGTTAAGAGTTAAACTCTGGCTGCTCGGCTTCATCACATCCAGCAACTCAAGATGACATTAACACGCACAGCTGAATGTTTGCATCGAAAGTACAATATTTCGTTGTATATAACAGGAGATTGTTTTTAAGAGATCTCAGTCGTAATCCCGTTTCATTTTCAGTAACCACCCTTTCGCATCCATTAATACGATCCAATCTACGATTTGCGCCCTTTCCGGCATTGACCACATTGCATCCGGAAATTGCCTCACACATCATTGGAAAGGGGGAGGGACTCACTGGTTAGACAGTATATTGCGATCATTAATGTTGTTAAGTCGTACTTCAAGGCAAGTGGCTGTTCGATGTTCATAAGTCGAGGCTCTGGTGCTGAACTCTCGGAAGGTATCGACACATTGGCCAATGTTCCTTTTGACGTGGGAGAAGTCTCCTCGTTGGAGATTTCACGTTGTAGTGCTTCATATTCCTGCTGAAAATGAAATAAATATTTGTCTCATTGACTGCGTTATGGCAGCATCAACAGCGAATGGACGTATTAGCCTTTTGTCAGTGGTCTAATGAGTGCTGTTTGTGGTGAGCGGCAAAAAGATCAGATAAAGTGAGACTGTGGATTTGTGCATTGAAGGATCACGATTCATTGAGAATTGAGGAACAACCTTGAGACGTCTTTTTGTTCTCTTTGCATGTCTGTCTTTCGATTTGATTGAATCGATTTTCCCCTGCAACTCTCTGGCCCTGCAAAACGAATGCTTTACAACCTCTCCAAGAGAGTTTAATCGCTGCAATCATAGAGCGGAAGCACCAAGTCCCAGAGAAGATCCTGATATTTGTGTCTTAGATTCTGAGAGAGTAAATGGAAAGCTCAGATATCTATGAACATCCATTTTATTCGTTTATCAGAAAAGTTCAAAATATTCACGTCAGCGAGAAGTAACGTCGGGAGTCGAAGGAATGAGAGGGAAGAGGAAGAGATAAGGAAGAGAAGGGGGGAGGGATGGGTCGTTTGTTCCTTCCCCTTACCCCAAAAAATCAGCGGCAAAACAATGATTATATCCTGATTCAAATGTACCTGAAAAAATTGTAGAAGTTGGAGGGATATGAACTGATTTTCTATTTTCGGCTGGTGAGACAGAAAGCGTTCATGTTGTTCCAGAGTAGTTCGATATAAAGAAGCGTTGGTTAGCATTATGTGCGAGGTTAACTGAGAAGAAGAAGGACAAATTTACTTTTGGTTCCTCGCATTTTGTTCCCTCTGCAGCTCATGAATTTCGCGGTGAATTCTCTGCGAATTCTCCTGAACAGTATGTGCTTGGTTAGGTTTACAATAACAAAACGTCTTTGTCTTCTTCCTTTAATTTTTTGTCCTAGGTGATTAGACGACTTTTATTCTTTATGCAACGCTTTATGTCGGAGCATCTTTTGAAGCCGTATTCTGAAACGCCAGTGGCTCGTGCACTGTACAGTCGTACTCATCCAGAGTCTTCGTTTACATTGTTTCACTTTCCATACTTCTGAGCATGCGCACTTCACTTTCGCATCACATTATCCTATATCGTTAGAATCTACTGCGTTCTTTTCATGTTGTAGTACTCAATCCTCGCATTGATATCGATGGCAAATATCCAACCTTTAGTTGAGTGTACCTTCGCAAATGCTGAGGGTTGCGCGTGGACAACTTCGCTTTCGCCTCGTGTATTCGTTGAAGTTCAGCTTTCTTCTCTTTAATTCGCCGCATGCCACCCACGTTGGTCAACAAGAAATTGCACAATGGTCGAATTGATGTCGAAAGTAATTGGAAGTGCTCATTGGCCCGAAACATATGCGATATATGTGAAAATGCACGATGAAATTGAGTGTGGCATGGAAATTTCTTGACAGAAGATGTTTGTTTTGGATATTGAATATTGAATATGCACGACAAAGTTTGAGTTATTTTCGAGTTGCTGTTACTAGTTTTCCGCGTAATGAAGGTTCCCTAGAGCTGCTCTAAACTTATCTTGGTGCCGTGAGGACAATAATTTGCGGAAGTTATGGAGCAGCTAAACTTCGGTCTTTCCGTTATACGAATAAGGGAGACGTTTGGAATGTTTTGCTGATGATAAATGTCATATGAACGGTCATGGCGTGCTGTTGGCATGACGTTACGAGCATAATGCTACGACTGTCGGAAATATCAACGAGCGCTGAGACGGTATGTTATTGTTTACCTACAATAAGGAGTTCGCAGTCAAACTCCTCAAGAGGTCGCCTTGCATGTCTGTGGTGGCGATAGCGCTCATGGGTGAAAGGGTGTTGCTCGGTAATTTCCTATAAGTACGAGCTATTAAGGTGGGTGGCTGCGTGTTGTAGCGTGCTTTTTATTTACAGTCGTTTATGCAGTCGTTCTCAACGTGGGCGTTGTTTAAAGCAGTTATACTTACGTGCAGAAAATGAAGTTGGCTATCGTGTTGTGGACGGTGGTTATTTTTTAACGTCAATTGTTAACTTTCAGAGTAGGCTGACCGTAAATTTGATAGGCCAGAAAAAAATCATCGATAACTAAATAATGGATGCCACATAAAGATGTGTGAATTTGTTCTTCTATATATTTGTCCGCGAAGGTTCGAAACTTCAAATCACTGCCTCTTCATTAAAAGATGACTTTGAGTTTATTGATGGATCCCTTGAAAAACGACAGAACTCAAGGTGAAGGTATCAGTGCACTTCTCACTCCATTCGATCGATGAACTAGCAGCATATCGAATAGCAGCCTAAATCTTCATTGAACAAGTTTGCAAACGAATGGAAGCTGCGTTCGCGTGTGTGGCATATGGGCGCAAATCAAATGCTTCTGTCTGATCGTTTTCCAGTGTTTCATTTATACTGAGTTTCATGCCCGATACTTCATTTTATTCATTTTTATTCATTTCAACATCATGAATTCCGTGAACGTGAAGAACAAAAGGTAGTAAAGTTTGCAAAGTGCAGTATGACTAGATGCGCACTTCGCAGTGTTCCTTTCAATAACATTCGTTGACATAAGACATTCCTAATGGAAGACGATCCAGAAAGTGGATCACTCGGCTCTTTCCATTAAGATTGCTTCCAAGAGTGAATTTTATTAATGAATTCTGTGCTTTCGAGGACCTTGTTGATTTTTTCATCATCCATGGCATCGCCTTAAAGTTACCAGGTGTGAGATTTTCCATCCTATAGGTATTCTAAAGGTGACATGAGCACATTTTAGCTCTAATTTTTAGAGCTGAATATGTCTTTCTCGAATCCATGTCTAGGACAACCTTTTGGGAATCTAGAGCTTTTGTGATTTTGTATCTCAGAACGCTTGCGCATAGATCCTCGAAAGAACCACTACTATTCTGGAACAGCGTTACAGAATCGAAGTTTGAGAATGCTCCAGAATTTTTCAAATTCCAGGACAGCGTGGGACAATGTCTCTAAACTTTTTATCAGGGTACATCGCTGAGTCACACTCCTCTGCGTGAACCACAATGAGGAGATGGTCTGCTCGATTCCACATTTATGACAAAGTGCACTCCAGTATATGGTCGCTTTTATTATTGTCTTGAATTGTCGTTCTCGAATTCAGCGATAAGATTACTTTCACTTGATTTCTTTTTTCGATGACATCACTGAACGCGATCAGTAATCCGCCAGGCGCAACATTTCTTGGGTTGCCGATGACATTAGTGAATGTAAGAACAGCCACAAGCAATGAACCGAATTCCATAATTCCTTCAACGATGACCACGATAAGCACCGGCATCAAGTCTGAAAAAAAAAACAACTGGAAAGATAACAGATCCTATGCATATGAACATAAGAGCTAAAATGATCATTAAAATAGAGCCTAACGACCTGACTCCCTCCTGAGCGCATCGCTTGAGCCACTAGCTCCCATTCAGAAGCTATCATTTCATTCTCCCAGAGATGTCTCATACAGGAAACCGAAGTGCTTTCAGCGCCATCACCGTAACGAAATGTAATATGCAGTAATTATACTCGAAATTTATCTCAACCCATGAGGGGACAAAATAAATGAGAAAGCAGCTGCAACGAGATTTTAAAGGAATTTGACAAGTTCTTTGCTGCTTCGAAGGAATGACGTTGTGAATATGCTCCTCGTGTTACATGGCAACAGGTCGATGGCGCAAAAATGAGACACTGGGACTAAGATGATGTCCTTGAAGCCTTATGAGTAACGAAAACTTGAAAGGGACGACATCTTGATAAAGTCTTCAGCACGATGCTGGGAGGTCACTGCTCCAAAACTCGTTATAGGGACAGGAAAATCCCTTGCATTTCGGAAAGAGTGAAGGTAGCCTTAGATATCAAAAAAGCATCCCTGCATTTATGTTGACTAGCGACCAATAAGTCTTTTTTCTTCGGTTTCAAGGTTACTCGAAAAATGCACATAGAGCTGAATTCATAAGGTGATAACGTTAAGACTTCAGGACAACATGCATCCTGCAGTACTATTCCAGACTACCCGTCACCTATAATATTTCCGAGCACATCTTCGAATCTCTTGAGCCTTCTCAGCCCACGCTTCGGCTCTAGACCCCGAAAGACCTACGGTACTGTGGGCCCCAGTGTTACCCTACAAAGGGTTAATTATTAATTATAGTTTTTGTTGTAAAACTACCTGAATAACGAATATTAGGTGTCTAATCTTGGCAGATCCTGTCTCAGAAAAGGCTGAGTATAAGTAACTGTGCTTCCACCCTTCCATCCTTGTTTTTCACAGTCTTCGCCACATCTGTTCCCTCATCAATATAAAAAACATGTTCATGTTGCTGGCGACGCATAACTCTTTTATAGTTGTTTCCTCCCGCGAGAGAAATTATAGGAAGCAAAAAATCGGTCCTTTTTTATCACCCTACCTCCGCTTCCCCTGAATATTCGTTATGCATCACTTCCGCCCACTGTTCGCGACAGTTCACTCTTGTACCTTTATTATGGAGACATGGCAGTGAGATGGAAAGGATGGTGAGGGGTGCATGGGTGCAATGTAAACCATGGACAGAGAGGGAGGGGTTTAAGCCGCAAAAGTACTGACAACAATAGACGATGCCTGGTAAGCATTCCCTCCCTAATTCAAAGCGCTCATGCGCTATCGGCACCAACTGTTTACTGCGAAAATTTTTATGCGACTAGGTCATAGTGGTGTTGCTTTTATTATTGTCATCAATACTCCAGTGGGACGACCAATCGATTCAGTGGTCTAAATTCGCCTAAACGGAAAACGGTTGTAAATAATTTATCGATTGCGCGATATAAACGCTGTCTTTTTCACGAACCTATATCTTCAGTCTCACCTGATATCTAACATTATTTAAATAGGTGACTGTGAACATGACAACTCGGCTTTTTCCAAAAACAGACCGGTACGATAAAACGAATAGCAAGCAACCTGACGGTCCAGTTTTGCGATGCTATTCAATGGGGTTTCCTGGGACTACTTGAGGAGGTTTCTGAACTGTGGCGTCAGTTATGATTTGATGGGATGAATAAAAAAACAAGTGAAATCATGCGAATCAACCAGTTCTTTATTAACGGAGTGGTTCGTAAGAGATGCCTATTAATTTTCCCTTTGCAGGCTAGACGATTGAAGCTTTGTAGCCCTCATGCATAGACCATAGGCTTCATTTAAGCCGTGCTTTTGAAGTGACTTCACTGTTCCGCCTAAAAGCTGTACTCGCTGACCTATTGTAATCTGCCTAAACCACTGCGGTCAATAGCGCCTTGCAAATTTTCTAGAAATCAGATGTCGCCAGCAACCGAACTACAGCAACTTGGAAACGTTAGGTTTTAAACAGGCTTCTTTCAAATCTAAACAAAAGTTGAGAAGGATGAACAGTACTCGCAATGAAGACAGCCTCATCTTTGTTGTCGACCGAAAACAGCGTATCTCCTTTGCAATGCTTGCGACTGATTTCCATAACATTGACTCTCTGAAAATAGATTATTTCGGAACCCGGTGAAATTACGAGGCAAGTAGCAACACACACACTTTCAGCAACACACTTTATTTTATTCTTCACTGATGTGCAAGGAAGCAAAACGTTTTGACTAATAAAAATGCGATTCATTAGAAAATGGAAGTTGTACAGAGACAGGATGTTGATTTTGCGGAAGGACATAGGGAATGAAGGAGGTGGGTGACCGTATATATTCCTAGCTACAGTTCACCAAAAGGCACGTCAACAAGAACCCCAAACAAACAATGCTACAGCATTAAAAGTTCGTCCATTTCGTACATTTGTTGGTTAACAAAAGATCGCATACAGCAGTGGCTTTTTATGACCGTATGCACATTTCTACACGAGGTCTAGTATACTGGTATGGACAGAATTCACGTTACGAGTGCTTCGCTTCATATAAGAGAGGTTGTAAAAAACGTTGATGTCCGCATCTTGCGTTTCAGGATCCTTTCTTTCTCTTCTCATTGGAGCTGAACAGCTGAAATCTTTACAGGAGCGGAAAATTTTATGCAGAATATTGCTCTATAATCAAGAAAGTGTTGTGTAATGCGCTCCACCATTCCTCTTTTGTCTTGACTCCATGTCTCTTAATTTAAGCTATAGCTGTCGACTCACGGTCATCGTATAATGCGGACCTAATTTCGCAGAAGCTTCCGAGGAAAAGGCCAGAAAATATAAAACAGCGGTCTTTTACCCCGACGACGTCTTGTCAAGTCAAGTGCTTTCTGGAGACATAAGAAACAAGAGTCACTCAGATACTCTGTTGTCCTCTAGCAAATTCCCTCCCTCACCTCACTCTTCAGGATTTGTGGGAATAGAGTTCCAAGGTGGATAGAAAACTACCGTTTATTTGCCTATTTGTATCATCTGACACGTTGAGATGTTTTACTTTCGCGAAAACCTAGTTTAGTTTCAACGGAATGAGTACAGTAGGGAACCGACGCAATCCTACTGTATCGCCACAGGAGTTTGCCTGTTGAAACAACGACCAGACCTAGCATATAGCCGAATTATCCTTCACTTCTAAGTGGAATTGCGACGATAAAAGTCCTGCGTGTTGAAGCTTTTAAATGTAGGCAGTGGCACCTTGAGGATCTAAGGAAGATTATATTTAAAGAATTAGAGAAGGCATAATTTAATTCGAGTAAATTCTGTCCAATTATCGCTACAGAGTAGTAGCATTTATTGCTGCAAAAATTCCTCCTCACGTAGGGCTCGTCTCCATCATCATGGGTGCATTCTGTTAAGTTTTCTGAAATTAGAAATTATTCTCTGCTCACAATCCAAAAAAAGACATTGTATTAAAGTGAATGGCACGATGAGCGCTTTTGTACTTCTCTCTCTTGACCAATTCTTTTCACTTATGTTACCCATACGGAAAAAATTTGCCCAACAACGCCTTCATGTTCAACTGATTTGGCCGTCGTGGCCTGCTGTTAAAAAAAAGTTGATTCGTTGTATATGAATCGACCGGCGTAAAATGTATGCAATTCTTTTTGGCATCTTTTAACGTCTATAGCTGGATTCGTATTTGATATGTCATTCCGCAGTTGACGCAACAACGTGAGCTCAATTATTGCGAACAAAACTGAAAGTAATCTCATCTAGGTGGCACTGATATAAAGAACAGCGAACGAGCGAGCAAATTGGTCGCATCAAACTTGTTACAAAACGTGTCTTTCTTCCTGATTTTGCACCATAAAAAGAAAATACAATGAAACAAAGAATTCGTAGTAAGAAACGCAAAATTGAACAAGAACAATAAGAACGGGGAAAGGATTGTGCACAATGACTGGTTTAATAACAGATTGAGCAGAAGAATAGAGGGGAATTAAATGAGGTGAAGATTTTCAGTCGTTAAAGAGGAGAATAAGCGCTTCAGCAACCGAAACATGTTTCCAGAAGTGAACTTAATTGCGTGAGGCGTCAAATCACGTAATTGCTCTGACCAAAGGAGGCAGATCTGACAGTATATCAGCGTTTTCACTTCGAGAGGTGAAATGCTTCACTTTCGAACGCAAACGAATATTCTGAATATTTCTGTGCTGGAATTGAATTGGCTTGAAAATTCGTCCACTAAATGTGCAAAGAAATTCTTCCATGCAAAAGGCTATGATCATAGCGCACTCGTTCGCGCTATAAAGTGTCACCTTCTCACCTCAAGGAGCTACGACGCACTTGACTGTCTGAAAAAATATCAAACCTCGAAAACATAAAATACATTTATGATACTTCACATAAAAAGTATCAAGTTTTTGTTTAGGTGCGGAAACGCAAGATGCGGACATCAACGTTTTTTACAACCTCTCTTATATGAAGCGAAGCACTCGTAACGTGAATTCTGTCCATACCAGTATACTAGACCTCGTGTAGAAATGTGCATACGGTCATAAAAAGCCACTGCTGTATGCGATCTTTTGTTAACCAACAAATGTACGAAATGGACGAACTTTTAATGCTGTAGCATTGTTTGTTTGGGGTTCTTGTTGACGTGCCTTTTGGTGAACTGTAGCTAGGAATATATACGGTCACCCACCTCCTTCATTCCCTATGTCCTTCCGCAAAATCAACATCCTGTCTCTGTACAACTTCCATTTTCTAATGAATCGCATTTTTATTAGTCAAAACGTTTTGCTTCCTTGCACATCAGTGAAGAATAAAATAAAGTGTGTTGCTGAAAGTGTGTGTGTTGCTACTTGCCTCGTAATTTCACCGGGTTCCGAAATAATCTATTTTCAGAGAGTCAATGTTATGGAAATCAGTCGCAAGCATTGCAAAGGAGATACGCTGTTTTCGGTCGACAACAAAGATGAGGCTGTCTTCATTGCGAGTACTGTTCATCCTTCTCAACTTTTGTTTAGATTTGAAAGAAGCCTGTTTAAAACCTAACGTTTCCAAGTTGCTGTAGTTCGGTTGCTGGCGACATCTGATTTCTAGAAAATTTGCAAGGCGCTATTGACCGCAGTGGTTTAGGCAGATTACAATAGGTCAGCGAGTACAGCTTTTAGGCGGAACAGTGAAGTCACTTCAAAAGCACGGCTTAAATGAAGCCTATGGTCTATGCATGAGGGCTACAAAGCTTCAATCGTCTAGCCTGCAAAGGGAAAATTAATAGGCATCTCTTACGAACCACTCCGTTAATAAAGAACTGGTTGATTCGCATGATTTCACTTGTTTTTTTATTCATCCCATCAAATCATAACTGACGCCACAGTTCAGAAACCTCCTCAAGTAGTCCCAGGAAACCCCATTGAATAGCATCGCAAAACTGGACCGTCAGGTTGCTTGCTATTCGTTTTATCGTACCGGTCTGTTTTTGGAAAAAGCCGAGTTGTCATGTTCACAGTCACCTATTTAAATAATGTTAGGTATCAGGTGAGACTGAAGATATAATGTTAGATATCAGGTGAGACTGAGATTGAAGATATACGCAAGATATTTATGATATACGGCGCAGTTCGCCCGGATATCAGATTCTTCAGTAACCATTCTCGCAGGGCAACGTAAACGGAGCCGCGGCTTTCCTTTTGTGCGCTGAGGCCGGTTGCGTGGTTCAAGATTACGGAATCACGCGGTCTGGCCATGGTCTCCTATATTCTACATCCAAAGGGGCGCTGCATTACATATAATAACTTGCCGAGAAAACTGACGCCACTATACTGGCTTACGAAAAAGGAGCCGAGAACTACGAGCGTAAATATAAGATTACCCATAAACTGAACCGTCAGTTACAAACACGCTAAACGAAAGTGATCGTCAAGAGCTGCTTCGTTCTTTTGCTGGCTTATTTGGACTTCCCACTGGAATTCTAACTTTGACTTCCAGGAATTTTACAATAACTGATAGCGCCTACCAGCAAAATTCAAACTACCTAAGAAACACATTACGACGATATGTAATAAAATGAATTGCGTAAGAAATTTTGCGAGTTCCATGAAATCACATAAATGCCACAAGTAAAATTTTGTCTTGCGACATGCAAATCAGACACAGTAGGCTGCGCTCGCGGGTGGGTACGAGCGTGACAAAGGACTGGCTTCGAATTTAGGAGGCGACTGACTGTCAACTTCCGAAAATTTGTACTTGTGAAACGTTTCACGCCTATGCGTTGGGAAGGTGCATGTGCCCGTCTACAGTGTACTGTGGATGCGCCTACTAGATTATTGCCATAAAAATATCATTCACTGCCGAATCCAATCGCTGAGAATTCTTTCTGCGCTGATGAGACTGCTTTAGCTGCCATCACAATGGAGACCCAGTGTCAACATTCACTTCATTCAAAGCTACACCAGATCGCAAATGCTACATATGAAAACACACAAAGATGGTAAACAGCTTCTAGGTGAGCATCCTTTTGCAATCTCTGCGTTAGAGAATCGATCCATTCATCTGCCAGCCATAACATTTCCAAAGACAATTCAAAAAAATCGAATAGGTGCTACCCTACGGAAGTGCGTTCAGAATCACTGAGCATATGACCTCAATGTCCAACCGAATAGATAATAACCTAGCATCGGAAGGAGGTCTCGAAAACTGACACCACAACAGTGAGGACAATTTTCTCCGCACATGTTAGGAGCAATAACAATACCAAGCACAGCAAGTGTCATAATGTGTAGTGCATTTCCTCGTCAGCGAGCAAATCCTGCTCAAATAAGCTAGGAGCCAAGTGAACTGCGGAGCCTAGTTTTGCAGGTCCTGGTATTCCCACCGCCCCTATGCCACCGTCCGTTTTTTCGTGACGTCTGTCAACTTCGCTCTTGCCGAGACTTATCTTAAAAATATACCAACAAAGCCTGCTTATTTGATATCCCACCATACCGTCGAGGAAACCGCACCTACACTTCCACGCTGCAACCCTGGACCAACCACACTCCCAGCGTAAATCATTAGAAGCCATCTGTCGTGGAAAAAACGATGTTGCGGGTCGTATGTTGACGGCAGAAAAGAAAACAGTCAGATCGCTGGTTTATTAGAATGAAGAATAACAGAGTTAAGAATCACGATGCATGTGGAATAAGACTTATAAGCAATGCAGGCCTGTTGAAACAACAACAATATGAAAAAGCAAGTAAAACAAAGAAAATTATCCGAAAACTGGCGAGAACTTGGGGGGCAGGTTGTGCGACGAGAATGATAGGATACACACTGTGGGCGCAATAAGGCAGCTTTATAAACGGAATTCTTATAACGATTGCGCCAGTGTCTAAAAATACGAAGTTCGATACACTTATTTTACGCGAAACAAGGTGACGGACGATTGCGCTTACGCCGACCATCAGGTTATCTGAAGGCTGAAAAATTGCCACTGCCTAATGCGTGCGGACTCAGAGTTTTTTTTTTAAACCGCAGATTGCTTTTCTTGCGCCGTCGACGATTCTTTCGCCATGATTGTCACTACTCTACTGGACTCGAAACCGTTCGAGATCTTCAGCGGTCAACGTGATATAAAGGTAAACTGGCCTGAACTGAAGAGGGCTCGTCCACTTGCGCTCCTCCTTTTCCCAAATGAATCTGCACCAACCTCCTGGTTGGCTCGCCCAAAGTCTGTTCACAAGGTTCGGGGAACACTTCTCAACTCTGTGATCGCCCGACACCTCAAACTTAGGTAATTAAACCCTTTAATATACTCTCGGGTAGCACCAAAACGCGACGTAACTGATAGACGAATACAAAAACATCATAAGACGTGATCTGATATAGCCGAGGTAGCTTTTTATTGAAACATCAACTGACGAGATGCAGATACATAATGAAGAGATCAACAAGAGTCACTGCTATCGAGAACTAACAATGAAAGCAAGTTGAGAAAGGAAGCTCAACAATAAAACAAGAAAAATGAAAAAAAAAAGGCTGACAAAGCATAAGACGTTTGCGTCTGCACACGAACAGCACCGCTACTCAAGTGAAACGATATAGTCGCTGCGGCGAGAGGTCAAGTGGACAATATCGCGAGTTGCTGCCTTGAGACGTATTTCAGTTCGCACGTCTCTAGCAGCTGTATAACTCACTCGCGTGTCTTCGCGACACCATTGCAAGCGACCTCCCTGCTGTTCCCCTCCTGCGCCTCAGGATCACCGAGATAGAGGGATGAGTATAAGGACATTTTCTATTAAATAACCTTCAGCGACTATTCTCTGTTGTGTCCGTCGTGTGCGAGGTGATGAAGAAATAGAGTCGACAACAGCGTTGATGAGACAACGACTTGAGAAGGAATCTTTATTAGACGAGGGAAGAGAAGCGTGACACCCAGAACGTGCATATACATCACACCAGAACCTACAATGGAAAAAGACAGCTCATATAGGGGTGATCACGTGACAATTTGTGGCGAAATGTGATCGCCGTGCTATGCAGTCGCGTGATCTCTCCATCACATCACTGCGCCTCGTCATCACGTGGCCATTGCGTGCCGTAATGTTCGTCACGTAAAAATGCGTTTTGCAATACCACCCCAGATGTGCTGAGTCATCACCACATATGTAACATTCTCCAAAAACGAGGCAAGAAAACACCCCACACACAAAAAATCAACCCCGGAATACAACACCTCTCCTCCCTCCCCTCACCAACCCGGCACACTGCCACCCAAGGGAGTTATGAGAGGCTGAGAATTCGCAACCTTTTTGCCGAAATTATTGCATTTCCCGCCCTTTGCCCTCAAAAAAGAGCGCTCAGCAACCAGCCGTCAATGAATTGGTGATCAGTGATCTCCTAAGCGCTGATTATTGAGCGGCTAAGTGACGACTTATTGCAGACTGTTTGCTGTGGAAGGCGAGAATTCAGCTGTTGACTAGTCGGCGTCTCGCGAAGACTGGTCGGCGAGAATCGACGTTTCACTCGGCGACTGCCAAATATGGAGCTGTGAGCAGCTTGCATGCAGAGACAATTGTTCGTCTTGTCAGCGCGCCGTATGGCAGAAAGAATGGTTTCGCTGCAGTTATTTGATGCTCAGTTGTAGTACTGGTGTATGTAACGGTCTCAGATGGCGACGCTATTTTCCCATGGACGACACCTTATCGGATGTTCTGTGATGAAGCAGAGAGAGTGTCTTCCAATGTGTCCATACTCCCTCCACTCTCCACTCAGTTTCCAAGCTTCGTTGCTTCCGTCCTTGTTTTCACCTTCTTTTATTAGTTGCTCCATCGTATATTGAGTGAGTGGCTTGTGCGGGCATGTACCGATACATGTGCACTAATAGCACGAGGATCGATAGAGTTCTTGTTGTTGACAAAAGCGCCTGCTGGCAAGTAAATCACAGTGACCGTACCCAACAGTTATTTCGGAGGGGCAAATGGTGAGGCGAGGGAAGTATCAGAAACGTCTACGACGTTTCTGATACTCAGTTAATATATAAATAAGCATACATGCGAAGCGAAATATTGTTAACTTTCAAAGGTGAAACGACGAAGCGGTATCGAGGATGCAAGAAGCATGAAACGCGCTGTTGCTTAAAGACCGGTGAACAGTTATCTTTTTCTTTTGCGAAAACCATGAACGCTTACCATGCTTAAATATGCTGTTAAACTCACTGATGAACTTGTCGATTTTTTTCCTTGCACTACCTTTCCTTCCCAGCTCTCCGCCGTCTTTGCATTTCTCGCGTATGAGCATAAGCGCATCTGGGTCTGCACAATGTGTCCAGCTTCTCTGCAGTTGTACATGTAAGGCACCGTATAGTACAACCTCGCTACATACAAGCACACTAACGAATTTTCAATGAGGTTTTTGTTGCTTGCAGTTTTTCGTTGCGCTACTTTTTTATGGATAGTCTGCAATCTAGGCCTCTGTTTGCGCCTGCTTTCAACGGGCGTAAGCACTCTCTTATTTAGCAGTTCTCTCATTAAATGGCGAACTAGATGCCTCCACCCATACTGTCTCCTCCCATATTGACGGGAAAAACATGTTGTAGTTTTGACAGGTTGTTCGGCAATGCGTTCTTCCCAATCGACAACATGTTGTATTCTTGCAACTATTCGCTATGAAGCGAGATGGCTCTAAAGTGATATGCAGGAACTAGGAGGACTATGTCAGAGTACGGACGTGACAGCTCTGTGAGAGAAGCCTGCTTCGACGAGGATTCATTTTCCGAAGGCTCTGATGTTGGAGATGAAAGCTTTGAAAATGGTGGGCTTGACATTGTTTCACGGGGCAGGAAAGGCGTTTAGATTTGCAGATTATGGGCTATCGCGTAAAAAATTTTTGTTTTTAATGACTGCAATGTTGATTCACATGGAATGTTTCGGCTTTTGTCGAACGGCGTTTAATGCCTCCAAAATCCATTATCGTAGTTTTTGAAGTTCGCCTCTCGCATATCATGATCAAGTCACCGCATCGTCTCCTATACGTTAGGTAAAATTTTCGTCCATAAAATCCATAAAAGTGTTGGTACTTTTAATTCGAATGTGTTAATGAGTGAGTTGCCCGAAGCGTATGATTGACTGGTCACGTCCACATATCTCATCCTAAGGCCTGATCTACCACGCGCAGTTTTGGTGATAAATGAAAAAGCAGTAGCAGCGCATATGAGGCAGTTGATGAATAAATTACGCGAAATTGGCCACCCTAATTGGTACTTTGGGATAAGATACGTCGCGAAACGTGTACTTCCTTGTCATCAATACGGTTGCTTCGAGTACTTTCCCAGAGGGACTCGAATTTCATCCGGGACATGACCAGTACATGGGCACGTTGATTTCCTGTTGGATCGTTGTTGTAGGATGAAAGATAGCAATGCAGTTGTGTTGAAACAAAGTTTGAGTTACTGCTCATTGGAAGCAAAACGGGCTTTTAAAAGTTGCGGAGTCCCTATCGCCTTGCCCTCATTTCTTGACACTGAGTTTACGCATTTGCCGAACATATATCTTTGTGAGGAGCAGTTCTTCGTTCCTCTCTTCACATTGCGGTTGTTTTATCAAACTGATCCAGTGTTTATAAGCTCTAATCATGCGATATGATTCCTTTGTTGACGTGCTTTTGTTTCCCGATGAGCAAATGCAGGACAAACATTTACATGTAAAGCTTATAATAAACGATCCGTTGTGACTGCGATAGCCGCCTGGAATTGTTTTCAGTGTATGCCAGTCGTCGCCATTTCAATGACGGTCAGATGAATTATGGAACTTCATCTACCATGAGTGACGATATCAGAGATCCTTCATCAGCTACCGCCACACACAGAGGTTAATGCCAATTTTCAGAAATGTTTTTTGTGGAGTCGGTTTGCGCCTGAAGCCAACAAAATAGTGAGAGAACGCCCTTAATCGCCGTCCCAACCCAGCAAATTTGGGGGTCGGTATCGAGGGCGAACGTCCAGTGAGTCAAGAAGGTAAGCCTGTAAGCCAAAGGGCTCCTTATAAAAGGATTGGGATGGCTGAAGAATGGCTAATCATCCTCTTGACCAATTAAATAGGGGCACAGCATGCTCAGTTTACAAATATGTTCGACGCTCTAATCTGGAAGTGTTGGTCACTGGAAAGAAGCTGGCAGGAGAAATACAAAGACATACAAACATCGAAGTCGGTTGAAAACAGAGAGGTTTATGGCGCATAAGAAGCTTAAAAAGTCATTTCCATTTGGAAAGTATATTACGTTTTCACACCCTTTTGCAGGCTTCATCATGAGAAGGTTGCCCATGTGCACATATATCTTGCGTATTTGTCTATATTTATCTCCAGAACCACTTGGGCTTCAGTTACCAAAGTTGCTGATCTAACCCACATAAAATAAGGTAATCTTCCTTCATTTTGATCTGTAAGTTCGGGGAGAAATACGGCACTAACTGTAGTGCTAACACTCCTCCTTTGACTTGGTAGCTGTAAAATGGGGACCTGATGACTGGAAATGTTTACAGGTATTTGCATACCGCTGACCACGTGGTACTCTACCGATGTTTACGGACGACTCTTAATCGTTATGGCATAGGAGATCGCGTAGCGGCATATAGTACAGCAAAAAATTTTGCAACTGTAGTTCTTACGGCTCTTGATTTGAAACACGTGGGTGCACACACCTTTGGACCCACTGTACCGACGTGCCTATAGTGCACTCACTAGCGCAAATGCACAAAGGCAGATGAAATGGCGGTGGGCTTTGCAATATGAATGCATTATTCGACATGTCTTATATTTATTGGGAACTTATGAATCTCATTGTTCATATGAGCAGAAACCACAGCGAACATCTTCCTCCCCTCCTCTCCCTCCCCACCCCCTACCTCTCCTACTGCTATCGATCCCGTCCTTCTTTGGCATGATTATCCTCATCTTTCGTTTGTGGTGTACGGCAAAATTATTTAGGGACAGCTCTTATCCTTAATATATACAGAAGTCAACTTCACGTCTTCAGAAATATTTTGGAAAAACGGCTACAAGTGAAGAATCGGATGGAAGGAACAGGCAGTTTTTTGGCTAATCTTGAGAACAGAAGCTTTGGGAAAATCACAAACGAATTGGGCCGTCGCGCCACGCATAAGCGAAAAAAAACTGCAACTTGAAATTCCTAAGGCAAAATTTCGTTCCTCTTAGCTTTCAAGTTAATCAAATAATACCGGTGATACCGCCTCAGTGAAGGCATATTTTCCATGCATCAATGCTGTCGAACCTATCTAGAATGTCATGAAGGGGATACCACGTACGGGCCGATTATGCTTACAAGTAATCGCCGAATATGCTGCCAGTAGGTGACTAAAACTTAAAATCTGTCAAAATATAGTAGCAACGCGTAGAAAATTTTTTGGGAGGTTAGGGAGAGGCTAACAGATGCTGAAAAAAATTAATGCGCGTCGGCTTTTTTAGTGAGACGTGGCGGAAGAGAAAAAGGAGGGGAGAAAGTTTTCTGGTAGTCATATCGGCTGGTTGATGGAATACCCGTTCCTTGTCCTGTGAATAGTTTGGCCTCGAATCCTCCGGAGGATGCTGAATTGGAGATCGCCAAGCTTTCTCCCGGGTCGCTGGTTTTCCTGGTCCGGAATTTAGGGAATTTTCGGATATGGAAACAGCAAGTAGTTGTAGCAGGCAGAACTCTTCTTCCCCCCATCCCTTCTTTCCCTTCACTTTTTCGTTGGCTGTGTTTGAGTGAAAGTGCTACAAAGGAATTATTCTTAATGGCTAATCACTTCTTGTCTTTGCTTTGAAAGTAATTTCTATTTAAATAATCATTTGATCAAATGAGTGCCGCATAACACTAAAACGTCCCTGATGCGAACAACTTCGGTCCCAAAAGTTGTTTAGTGCTTAACGGTTTACCAGACCCCTTTTTCTTGGCGGAGGCTAAAGTGCTCGAAAAGTCGGATTTCATCCTTGGTGCCTGATTTCAAACACTCGGTTTTGTTCTAAAAATGGATAGAGAGGAAAGAGGAATGAGAGCTAAAAGCATTAGTCCGTTGTTCGTGTTTGAGTAATTTATCGTCTCCCGACATTTTGCCTCCCATCTAACTTTTGGCATTTTCCAAACTCGATATCTATCTCTGTAATATGAATAGTGTCGGCCTGAGTGTCTTCTAAAGGGTTGCACTTAGATATCCGGTTGTCGCGACCGAAACTTGCTGGTTTACGCGTCTATTTAACCGACGGACTAGCTTGTTTACTCGAAAACATTCGTGCCACGTCCAAAATTCCAACGCAATTTGATTTAGAACGGTCAATATACTTTCAGCATTTACTGCTTCTTGAGCGAAAACTCTTAAACAAATTCGCTGTCTCGTTGATGTGAACTTTTTATGTGCTTCTGCAAAGTCACACTTGCAACGCGGATTTTCATGGCATTTGTATTTCTTTGCTGCTTTCTGTTTATTCGCTGATTTAAGCCCGGAAACCAATGAATTTAGAGCTTTGGATAGAGTGCATTTCACCAATTGTGCTGTTATTAGCAACACTCGAACTCACCCATCAGCTTTGAATAAAAGTTATAGTAACTTGGAGGTGCCGAAGAACTGCATTCACTTCGCAGTCGATTTGATTTCCACTCTCAGTTTGGCTGCAAAAAAAAAACGAATTTAAGGTAGATTTATAGAAGCAATCGCGTAGGTGATAACCTGAATCAATCATCCAGCATTTGTCGTTACTGTTTGCAATCTGCGGAATAGAGAGTCCGACTTACCCGAATGGAAAAACTCATCGCACATGTTTTGCTGGCACGCTGCTGCAATCTTTTATTTCCTATGTGGGCATGATGGGAGTCGAGAGCATCCACCCGCCTGCTCTGATCATAAGAGCAAATGTATTTGGCGTTGACGAAACAACCAAGACTAGATTCGGTTTTAAGGCAGGTCTTTTTGCTTGATTTACTTAAAATACTGGCGATGTTATCGTGCCAGAATTAATCTTCGGACGTTGCCTCGTTTTGATTAATTTTGTTTGGTATTGCGCGAAATTTGTTCGCCTCCACTCGCGTTCATTCATTGTGTCATCAGCTCATTTCCTACTTGCATTCGCAACGACTTTAAATGAAGTCCTATTCCAGTGTGACTGCATCCGAAGCCAAATGTTACATGTTGTGCAACTTCTTGAAGAAGAATCTACGAAAATGCTCACTGGAGTAACACAGCTGAAGTATGCATTAAAAGGATTCGTTGCTGAAGATCGAATGGCGTTTCGATTACAGCGATATCAGTTTCAGGTTCATTATCACAGCTACGCTTTCATCCGCGCTGCTGTCTGCATTTCTCGTAAAGACGTGTGCTTAAGTTTGTGCCTCGCTTAGACCTAGCCTCATCTGATGCAATTCATTCTTGTTTTGCTCCTTCTATGTTGTTCTGTTATAAAAACCATTCCTTTACAACAAGTGGTATAAGTTGTTGTTGTAGGTAAGTATAGCATAGCTTTGTCAATCTTCTCCTTTCAGAGTTGACAAGATGCACGGCTTCTTTGAGGCCAGCTGTTTCGGGAGTTTCAAATGTTTCAAGTGGTTGACTGTTTGTAAAGAGAATGATGATGGGGAGTCGATGGGATATAGCCGTAACCACGTTTCAGGTGTTTATAAGACGCATGTTGACGACACTGCATTTATACAACGACTTCAGTTGTTTAAGTTTTCTTTGCTTGATGCACTTTTCTTGCGCTGTTGAGCATAAATTTGCGATGAATCGGAACGGACAAATGACAACGTTGGAAACGAGAAAGCCAAAAAATATTACAACCAGGAAGGCCGTGAAGCTAGATTATGTAGTCGGGATGAGCCAAACGGTCGACTCAGAAGTGAACCGGATCCTGGAAGGATGAAGTGCAGGAAACGGAAAAGTCAAAGTTTCCGTAGCTTTAAACTTCATCTTTTTTCTACGATTATCTCTATTCTGGCGCAATCACACTTAGTATTACTGCAGAGAAGGATAAGCTGACTGGCGTAATGAAACCGATAAATCGTCTGTTTGGTTTTGCAGTGTTTCACTCCTTTTTTTCCGATATTTTCCCGAATTAAGTGGGATCGATCGCGAGAGTGGATTCTTCTTTTCGTTGCTATAAAGTTTCCATTCTCAAGTACACTCCTTGTAAACTTGAATCCGTTGCAAAATTTCCGTCGCTTTCATTTTCTGATAGCTGAAATAAGTGGTTTTTCGCAATTGGTGTATACGTTTTTTCGTTTTGCTCGTCCGATTGAACAAATATTATTCTTTGTATTTTCCTCTCGCTTCACTCCAGTCTCAGACTTCGTGTACAGTTTTTTTCATTACCTCAGTTTCTCGCATTTAACCCTCAGAGGTTACAGGAAATCGCTCTGACCTTTTTGCATCTGATGCTCGTATGCCGTTGATTCGAAATCCCAATTCTGATGCACAAATGAGCGGACGATATATAATGAGGTGACATGATTCGGCAGGGCTCATAATGCGCATACAGACGCCATGCTGCATACTCTGCGATATTTGCAAGAAAGATGTGCAAACGTTTTTTTTTTAACTTTGGATATCTTCGCGCTTGCGTAAATATTTATGAAAGTGCATTGGCGGTTACACAAGGCCCCTTTGCCAAAATTTCACTGCTCATATCCATGCATGTGGGTCTGCGCGCCTGTGATTTTAGCTGTGGGAAATCTGCGGAGATGGGATTTTGTGGCTAGGATCTGCACTGAAGTTGCTAATAGAAGAGCATTTGCAGTTTCAGATTGCTGAGGAAATTAAATGTTTTGGTGCGTACTTTTAGTTGTCGATTCTGCAGCGCAGTGAATCGTGACGCATTACCATCATTTTTATTGTTCGTGCGGGTGACCGGATTGATGGTGGAGCTGCCAACAAGTTCGGTCCTAATAGGGCAGATGATTTAGTTAGTGTAGACCGATCAGATGCTAATTTTTGTGTGGACGTGTGCATTGCTGAGATCACCAGTGAAATAAACAATGCGACGTGCATACTGATACATATAAGCGTAACGTCTTAACCTTGATCATCGGTGTTTCCGAGCATCTTACAAAGTTACGTCTGTGAAGCACACCATGCAGAACCTGTACGGTCCGTATGTATTTGTGTGTTACCCGTCCACGATTTCATTCAGGAACATTGGATGTTACGAACATAAAGATTGCTGTGGAAGCCGCCTCATCACATGTAACTTTTAAGATTCTCGGTTATAAGAGTCTCTACGAAAATAACGGTGGGGTGGAGTTCTTGTCTTCGAGAAGACCTTCGCGCGAACATAGCGCAAAAACTCGTCTAGCAAATCTTGAGAGGAAAAGGCAAAGTAGAATACTGGAGTTTTTCTGGAAAATGCGTCATAAACCTTGTTGTTGTACTATTTTCCATCATCTCGATAAAACCGCATTTACTGCGTCTTTCTTTAATTCGTTCGTGGTTTCCTTTCCGCAGCGTTTCTTTTCCAGATGACATTCCGCTTCCTTATTTTCTCCGCAACTCTTCAAGCGTTACTTGCTGTGCGGGTCGCATTGTCGAACGTTTTCGACAGCTGTACGCTTTGGTCAGCTTTGCACTTCCAGTCTCATGTCGCATTTTATGATGTTCAAGAACGGTTATCGTTATCGTGTTCGGACCGGCAGATTCACGTCTGCCACATCTCGGACACTTATAGCTTCCTTTAGGTCACTTCGCCATGCTCCCGGACCACTTGCGATACATTGCGATCTCTCTCCTATTGCTATATAGTTTACGCGTCATACATCTAGAAGACATCTGAAGACCGTGGCCCGAGAATGCCAGCGCAGGTTAATCCTGAGGAAATAAAAATCGGGCAATCTTATGAAATTGCCATACTTCATCAAATCCAAGTCATTTCTTTTGGTCTTTCATCCATCCACGATCTCGAAAGACTGGATTTTCTTCCGATTCCTGATTACCTTCGAAGTTGGACATATTTCTCTTTCAGTTATAAAATAGGCTGACCAAACAAACATATTTTTCTTCAGGTCAAGCCGAGCATTGGCAGGGAATATACGCAAAGTGTGAAAATTATAGCTTCGCAATGCCTGGAGACTTGAACGGGAAAGCCATAAATGCTTCAGAAATTTTTACGAACAGTGCATGCTTGAGCGTTTTTCAGTTATGCTCAGTCGCAATAAAAGAAGTGGGATAAAATCTTTAAAAAATGTAAACGGGTGCTATAAAGCAGATAAACTACAGAAAGAAAAAAGTAAATGCAAAATGCTTTTGCACTCCCGCTGATTTCATCGAAGACACAAAACTGAAAACCACCACCGCTTTTGCAGAAAAATATGTCGTCGAAATTAAACGCCAACAAATGGAGATGCATAGCGAGCGAAAGCTCAAATTCACAACTGGCGAAGGTCGATAACGCGGTAGTTCTGACCCAGGGAAAACCGGGGTACGTTTCTAGTACAAATGCGGTTGAAAGATGCGAGGCACTTCTTTTCTTCCAAAAAGCTGGCAGAACACTCCTGCCCCATCCTTGGAACCTCAGGATTGCTGCCTTTATATTGTTTAGTAGATTCAGATTTGATACGCGACTGTGTTGCACTTGGTTTAATTCCAAGCGCAATACGGGAGATATTTTGCTTTCTGATACGACGGGGGCAGTGATTGAGACTGTTGAGTTCAGCATATGTAGTTTACCTGAATGAGCGGATAAGTGAGCTACTGAGATGAGGTATGAGAGGCCGAAGGACACGCAGTGAATGTTTTGCTATACCTCACGTCGCATATATCATAGGTGCTTAATCGCAGCGCCGTGCCAACACTCTTCCTCCACAACTCGCAAGTTTGCATGAGCTCATTCCGATATGAAAACGTATACGGTCATTATGTTCATTGTTTGTTTAGTCTACTGGGCAGCGCGGTATGGTCACTTTTATTTTCGCTTTTGGTTTCTATGGTTCATGGTACAATCTTCCTCTTGACTTTTCAATCTCTCAGTTTCTCTTGTGCGGTTTTGTCATTTATATTGTGAAATGCATTACCTTTTCCGTTTTCCTTTTGCATGCATTCGTGTTTGCGCATGCGCGCGAGTGTGTATGAATCTGTGCGTCTATGTTGGCACTTCCATAAACCTTTTCACGTAGAAATTCGCTGGGTCCATATTGTTTGGATTAAAGAGGCAACGATTCACCGGAGTCCATCACAGTGAGTCCAACCTGTGCCCAGCATTACTTGCCTTGCATAGTAGTATAGCAGCAGGAGCAGTTTCGAGATCGTGATTACAGCATGCTTATCGCATTTGCAACAATGAGGTGAGAATTCGTCGCTTCGGTGTTCTCCTTGAATGCTTTTAACAGCACCGTTCAATAGACCACCGAAACTACGAATAGGCGTGGTATATTACATATGTTAGTGAAATCAAGAAGCATAGCAGTTTCTATAATGAATGAAATGTTGTAGATCATACAAAAATTCTAAATGACAATTTCACCATCGCACAAAACAGACACACAAAACGAAAAAGAAAAACGAGGCGGCAAAGATGCGAGAAACAAAGAAACGAAATGCGATACAGGGCCTAAAAAAGATAAGACTGATGGAAGCAAAAACCCATGTAACGCGGTAGGTGTTTGCTTATATCGATGGAGTGATGTTCATCTACAACCCTTGCTTCGATTCAGTGGCTGTGAAGTCGAAGCATTATGAATATAATCTATCTAGGCTTTTGCACACCACTTTTGATGCAAATTCCCCGTCTCTCCACTCCCTTATGCGAGCATATCTCGCCCGCTATGTATTGATATGTAGGATATACCAGTGAAGCTTCTTCGTTGATCGCCACTGAAATAAATGCTCTTTATGTACTGTCACTTGTGACTCCTTTTATTATTGGTGGGTTTATATAGAAAGCTTTTGTGATCCTTTGTTGTTGCTCGATTTGCTATGATTCGGAGAGCTAACGGAGCTATTTTGCAATAGCATTTTGCTGGAAACATCTTTGCAATGCTTTCATTGAAGAAATTAACAAAATTTTCGTTTGGCTTTAGACTTGCTTCACGACCGATAACAGTAGTTTAATATTGTCGTAAAGTATCTGTTTGGACCTCGCAATATGCCATTTGAGAACATCGATCATTCAAGTTGCACTAGATAATAAAGTTATTTCGTCGATTCAAGTAATTTTTGACGAACTTCACCCGATATAAACCATTTGTTCTCTCTGGTGGATTACTCTTCATGTGGGATGGATTTTAGTGTACACGCTAAATATTCTAGAGAAAAAGGCATCTAGTTTCCAAAGGACAGTAATTTTATGGATTCCCGTCTCAGTTGAAATGATTCTTTCGCTTGTACTTGAATTCCAAATCAATATTTTTATGACGGACGTTGTTTGATCACACCGCCATCAATAAAATGCTGTCTTATTAAATTTGATGCGTTTCCAGACAAAATACCGGCCACCAAATTTCCGTGGTGTCTCTCTCGACGTTAAAACTACAACGTCCTACCGGTTGACTAAACCTCGAAGGATATCGTAAACCACGCCTGCACGTTTTAACACACGGAGAAACGAGAGCTGTGAAAACGCGCAGAGCAAGATTTCCTTAGTTTTAGCGTCATCATATATGTTCAGAGCATGAGATCGCTCAATTTTTTTCCATGATTTTGAGAGAGCAATGATATAACTTGCGGATATGAGAGCAAACAACAACGTGATTCACATGAAATCCTCTCATCGCTAAGTCTGAGTTAAACGCGTTCCCAACGCAAGCTGTAAGCGCGTTGAACATCTGTGCTGCATCATGAAGAAGTTGATTATTGGCATCATATAAAGAAATATCTGCAGCCCGTTCGAGAAGTATTACAGCTCGTACTGAGCTATAGTTTGAAATATATCATAATGTGGCATCGAAGGTGAAGCAGTATCGCAGCATCCGAGGTGATGCGGTATCGCATCACAGTTGCGGAACTATGGCATATCATTTTTCGTTGCAGTAACTCCATATCAAAGAAATACAGAATATGTATCGAAAGATGGAAAGTCGGACTTCATAATCCACCGTTTTGTAGCGCCCACAGTTTAGGTGAAGTGAATGAGGTGACATGTGGTGAATCATTTCAATATATCGCAATGACTCAGTTTGACCAATCTGACAATGATGCCATTGGGCGGAGTGCATAGGCTCGAAAACGGCAACATTAACAATCTGGTGCTGCGAAGACGTAAGAGATGTTGTATGAAGATGGAGCAGTTCATCCGAAACTACGAGGGCATCATTAGCCTTCAAATAGCCCGGAGGCGCAACGTTGTCTACACAAGCGATTAACAAACAACTGATCGAAAACACCATGCGATCGAGTTCAGGATGACGTGCTAGGTTAAGAAATGATTTGCTTTCTCCCAAAAAAGTGAAGTGAAAGTGGGACGCAGAAATCTAGGTACCAGTTGGTCTCCTTGTCGGTTGGCTTCGTCTGCTCGCCTCGGAGACCGTTTTTCTTCGAATGAGCGAGTCTCTTTGTCCTTTTGTATGCTGTTCAATAAGAGCTTTCGCAGACAGCTTAATAGAGCTTTAAGGGGCGTGGTATAAATTGCTGACTTGAGGGCAGATGAAATACTTCGCAGCAGGATTATGATGGATATTTTACTCTTTCAATTGCGTTTTCTATCAAAATAAGCCGTTGTGTTCACGTAGCTCCGAACACATACGGTGCTTTGAACTTCTTCACTGTTCAGCATGAGGAGAGAGGAGCGATCACGCGAATGATTCTAAGCATTTCCGAAATAAAGGCCTCAAAAAGTGGAACTGATCAGTGCTACCTTAACAACTTGAATAACTTGGGCGCAGTTGGCCCTGCTTCAATAGCGATTGCGGTGATGACTGCTGGGGTGCAATAAGCGCACTAACTGTTGCGAATTCTGCTGACACCGAGTACGCAATGAGTTTGCCCAGCAGCAACCGTTTCGGAAGACTTCGCTGTGGCGCTTCATGTGGAAAAGAAGGAGAGCTTTAGTAGTTACCACCTGTTTCCATCTTGAATTGTCACGACAGGCACAAAAGACGATTCCGATAGATTCTCCGATACAGGCAAATCCAAGCAGCTTCGCGGAACTCCATGTGTATTCCCCGTGCGTTAGTGAATCATTGGAAATCCGCGCTAAATAACGAATTCGCTCTGCTGCGCAAGGAGCTCATAAGGGTCGAGCCTTTAGAAGCGTATCTTCACATACAGGTTTAAAGTGAGAACCTAAAGGGAGGACGGAAAATAGCAGCTTCGGGACCTCTTGCATTGCATTGCACTTTGTTATCAGCCTGCAAAAGAGTAGGTCGACGGAGCATTCAGGCTTCATTTCTCGGCCCGGAGATGGGATGATCAGTTTTATATTGCACCTCAACATTCACGAGTTAGCAGCCTGATCACAACGGCAAGAGTTGTCGACAGTTACCTTCTAGTCTTACGCAGAAGGTAACTAAGGAAAAGTACTAGTACAAAGCTATTACAGCAGGTCTGAAAGAATTTACAGCGCTAAGCGAAGAACTGAAGAAGATGACCGTCTACATGGAATACCTATAACAGCGCAACTCGCCGAGTTATTCACTGCGCTGAATTTTGCGTGCCAACACTCGTGATCAGTGATGGTCCTCCTTAGGACTTTCTGAAGTTCTGGGACTTGAATTTGACTTATGCACTCAGAGGCGGTGCAGAACGTGTTGCTTTTCATTTTAATGCAAGCACATCAATTCGCACTGGTGCGCTTTGGAAACCTCAACGTGATAGGTGAATTTGTACAAAGTGGTGCACTTTGTACAGAATGGCACGTTTCTGCTGTCGACTCAGTGTTCGCTTAAAATTGCAGATTTATGCCTCCCTAAAAATGTTTTGTGCGTTTGCAGCATAAATGCATAGGATATTTTTCATGAAAAGCGTCATTAACAGCTTCCAATTCAGATCTTTTTGTTCTTGGAATGAGTTCTCTCGGCAAATCCTGAAAAACGTTCATTCATACCCAGCCTCGACTCATTTCACCTGAGAACTACCACTGATTCAGTTCACTGAATACCTGATTCCTCTGATTTGATTTCGTCCTCTTTTCTCCTTCCCATTTTCTAATTTCAGATCGCGTCGTTTTATCGGTGCTCACAATTCCCCACGTCCCATAATTTTGAGAGCACCTTCGACTAAGCAAATTCATATTTGGGCATTCAGTACATACAGCGTATACACGAAAAGGGTAGAATCGATTTCAGGTGAAGGCGTGGTTAAAGGAGGTCATCGATAAATTGACAAAGTCATGGAGTGCTGCAGCATGTCAGTCGATGCTGACCGAGAGCGAAATAATTGAACTCTGCTACCGAGCGAGAGAACTCTTCTGGCAGCAACCAACAATGATAGAGGTTTCCAGTTAGCATGCATTCTCAGAGCTATTCGTATGTTATATAATATCACTGATAATCCGTCATAGACACGCACTTTTTGAAAACGCTTACAGATTGTCTTTTCGGCCTGTGAATTTGGCCTTTCGGCCTCTTCGGCTTATAAAGATTTCCTGCTACTTTCACTGTGATTTATTCTATCGGCGGTCGACCTTGCGGATGAAACAAATATGTTTAAGCTGACTGGAACTGGAGCTCCTGCCAGTATCCTCTATACTTAATAAATTTCTACTAGTGGTTACGTTACAGAAACGCTGAGCTAATAAAGGCTTTCTTCTAGCTCTCTGCTCCTATAAACATCTGCGGCGATATTCACGGGCAGTTCGAAGATCTGATGGCGTTATTCACGCTGAATGGATTCCCGCCTACGAAGAGCTACTTATTTCTTGGTGACTATGTAGACAGAGGACCATATTCCTTGGAATGCATAGTTCTTCTGTTTGCCTACAAGGTACATTGACACAGTGAAGTTCCGTTGTGCCATTGTTCAGATTTCTATGGCTTTGATTTATCGCCATCTATTCCTCTCATAAGTGTCGTTGAGATTGCTTAATTAATCTTTTCTTTTTGGTTATGCTACTTGACTAGAGGAGTTCATAAATGTACCGGCTTGAAAGGAATGATGCGCTGATTCTAAGTCAGTGAGGCAAAGGGACTCGAATGGCAAACTTCTAGGTTGAGGCCCGCTCTACAAACGACGTTTCAGATTTGTTAAGATGTGTGAAATATCGGTCTGAGAGCTTTGCCCACAGAATATCGATATCCCAATTAAAACATAACGGTGGAGCTGTGCATGAACGAGTAGCATTTTCTATTAATTCAGGTGATGTATCCCGATCGTGTCACTCTTTTACGTGGCAACCACGAGTCGCGTCCAGTCAACAAACAATATGGATTCTATTTGGAGTGCACAAACAGGTCGTTCTATTTTAATTTTCCTTTACTCGCTTTCATTAGCATAACGTAATATTTCCTGCGTCTGCCTTTATTCACCCCACGACACCTTTCAGGTATTCCGCTGTTCTTTACGAGTGCTTCCAATTTGCGTTCTACTGTATGCCGTTTTGTGCGAGGATTGAAAAAAGAATATTATGCATGCACGGAGGAATTAGCGAAGGACTTACTGATCTCGCGCAAGTCAGAATTTCCATAGCCTTTCACTTTAAACTTCTATGTCAAAATGTAGGAGAGGCCCTTCTTTTGAAACTGGAATATGGCTTGGAAAGAAAGAGCTTCAGTAGGTCTTCTCATCCAAGAGCTTATCGTTGCTTACGGAAAAAATTCCTGAAGAAACATTTTGGCAGTGGGCGGCCTTCGGTGACAACCCAGTGGTTCTTGGTATATATTGAGTCAGTAGGCTTCGACGGTCACTGAAAACGTTCTGAACAGTTACATGGTGTCAAATTGCTATTTGATATGAATACTAGTAATGTCTGCCGCAACAATTAGCATCGCGTAGCACTGTTCTTTCTTCGTATTATTACTGACACCTCTTCTCAGTGTAACATCTACTACTGCTTAACATTGGAACAAGTCCACTTGTTTCACATTCTTTACTGTTATCAGCATGAATTTCACCACTACCTACTGCTGCATATCTGCTATTATGTCTAGTGCACTTCCTACTGCTTCCGGCGTTGATTACTAAATCGTGTTGATTGTAGCGACTTTTATTTCAGCTACTGTACTGCAGAATGCTGCAACCACTGACATTCACCACTATCAGCGTTGCTCATTTCCTGCTGTTTAATGCAACTCTTATTATTGCCCCTGATTAATGTTGGCAATTGCTGCTGTTAGCGATGCTTGCAAGTGCTGCGTTCTATCACACTTTCAGCAAAACTTCACTCTCTACTACCGAAAGCTCGCTTTAGTAATACTCATAGGCTGCAGTTATTCACCATTATCTTTTAACTGTAGCCACTAGTGCTAACCATTATGATGCAATTTGCTGTCAAAGGACGATATCATATTTAAAGGAAGTCCAATACCAAAACCAAATAATTCACCCAGCACTGTTGCTATGGACCATTATCCTCAGCTGCAAAAGTATTCTACTGAGTTTATTTACGTACAACCTTGTCCAGTGACATGCGTTTCCATCCCTTCTATTATGCCTTCGTCCCTCTCCCTCTCCTCCCAGAGTGCGCTTCTATTGGTGGGGTTATTTCAACAGGCGAAACACCACTTGTCGTCAGCGATTTCTTTAGCAGTGGGCTATGAGAGAGAAGTTAATGGATTATGCAACAGCTGTAGTAACCGGCATCGAATTAAATACTGGTATGCAAACGCGCTCTAGAAAAGTCAAGTGCTAAATCTCGTCGATACTACTGGCACTACTGATACCAAGTAATGAAGCATACGTTGTAGTCGATTGTATTACTTGGTATTAGTAAGTGCGTGTGGTATTATTTATCGTTCAGGGCGCCTACTTACTATGAATGTTCTTCTGTCATAGTTCCGGTGCTTGGCTTCCAGTCGTTTCTAGGTGGCCATCGAAAACTGATGGAAACTTAGTGCACAGTGAGGGCGCTGCGCAAAGTCAGTGGACCGCCGATCAACACTTTAGAGAATTCAAGGAATTTCTTCATTAAATTAATGTTGAGTTCCCAAGAGTATCCTACAACAAACTATTTTTAGAAGACTCTTTAGCCCTTTTTTGGGCAGCGGAACTCAGACAGATACATGCAAACGTATCGTCAGCATCAATACGCTCACTTCCGGAGTGAATGAACCCTCAAAACGGAATTAAGAAATCTTCTCGGAAAGTATTTTATTATCATCCGCGAGTGATCATGCTGAAGCTGCTTTCTTAAATGCTTTCTGATCCACCGCTACTCCGATTTATAATTTCTTCGCCGAAAAGAAGTTCATCAGGCCATCAAGCGTCTGCTATTCTCCTTATCGCAAGAAAACTGGGTCTTCTTGAGATTGAACAACTAGAAAGACGTGTACGTAACTTCATAATCATGGAAGCACCTGTCCTTCACTGCTTGAAGCATTTCAGCTGGAAAAAATAGAGCGACCTTGCGATATACCGGATATGGGAGTTCTTGCTGACTTAACTTGGGCTGATCCAGATCCAACTATCACTGGCTACGAAGAAAGTCCTCGCGGAGCTGCTAGTGTTTTTGGTGAAGATGCTCTAAAAGCTTTTTGTGACAACCTTGGACTCGAACTTATTGTACGCGCTCATCAGGTAAATGCGCGGGCGCACCCATCTTATTTAACACATACCAAGTACTTTTCCTTACTAGGCTGAATATAGGTAGATATTACATAAATATGCATTTATGTTTAAATGCAAACCATGTTTAAATGCAAACCACATTCAGAAATTCGACAGGTAGTATTGCTATGATGGCTGACCTTCCAGTAATCACACGTAGTAGGCTTTCAATGCGCTGCCGCTATTGCTAAGACTTCATAGAAAGATAATAGGGGTTGTAGGAACCCGAAAATTGAACAGCTGAAGGTAACACCGAGATTCATGTGTCAAAATTGTTGTCGGCAAGTCATCTCTGGCCAGTGTGACTAAATGCGGATGAAGGCTGAGAACAATTTACAATCTACTTAGCAGATACAGCCTAACGTTGCTATTTTGCATCTAAATTTAGTAAAATTTAGGCGTGCGCAACCTTCGTTCGTTTTAAATGAGGAGATGATAGTTGCTTTTTTCTGAAATGCTCTCTTCAGCAACAAAACGATACGCTGATTTTGAGCGATACTGTGAATGCAATATACACTTCATAAGTGACGTTCAACAGTCTCTGCGAACGTAAACTCCTATCTTCAGGGTTTTTTTTTGCTATTGGCAATCAACATTACTATCTTCACTAAGACCTTACCTCTCATAGAGGCTCCAAATCTTTCACATGAAAACTGGCTTATTTGGGTATCAATTTATCACTTCGGTGCCTGGTTGATTTAGCATCAGGCAAAGTCTCGAAACACGGTTGTAAACCGTTAAATGAGATGTAATTATGCATGAAATAAGTGACCACCGAGGAAGTTTCTAAGCAACAATGAGATAAACGGAGGAACAGACACTTGTTGATCACCCCAGATTGGGGATGAAATTGTTGCAGCGCTAAGCAAATATTCGATTCTAAAAGTGACGTTACGAAAAAAGTAACCAGCTTAATGCTTTCGACTTATATTTCACTCAATGTGCTTGAATATTTTTATTTGAATGCTCGGCTTCAACGATGCAGCAACACCGAATTAAGAATGTCTGCATTATTTAGAGTGATTTGAAGAAGTAGAGCACTTCCTTGCTGAATTTCATTTGCGCTTTTTCTGCAATTTGCGAACTAAGATTTCAAATGAATCTTTGCTTAGATACTCTTTCGTAGGCTAGTCACTCTGAGCATTGAGTTTTCACCCCTCAACCATCACAGACCTTTTCTTCCACTCACATCAGGTGCCTAGTTATCTTGCAGGTGGTGCAGGATGGATATGAATTCTTCGGCGACAGGCATCTTGTTACTATATTTTCCGCTCCGAACTACTGCGGCCAATTTGACAATGCAGCATGTATCTTGACTTTATCGGAAAATCTGGTCTGTCCTTCTTGATATCTGCGTGAGCATTGAACAGCTCGTCATCAGTGTTGACGTTGCTATGTGATTAGTCGAGGGGCGAAGAATCCTATTGGGGTAGCGGCAGCTACAACCGTCACGGATAACACATTTAAAACGGGGAAACGGTCCCTGCCAATGAGCCTAATGCCAAAGGAACTCTCTCAAAATGCGTGATGTACTCCATATTCATCAAGGATCAATGTCATACCAGTCCAATAATCACCTCATACCAAAAAACTCATCCATAATCTAATGCCCATTCAACATCACGTGCATATAATGTAAAAGAAATGGTCAATGAAAACAGACTTGCTGTAATGGTCAACGAAACAGACTGCTGATGAACTATCCAGCAAAACGGTTTTGTACCTTCTGCACAGTACTGAATGGAGAGGTGCGTTACTTACATTCACATAAATAGACTCCGTGCAGTTCAATCTGAGGTGAAGCAGTTGCATCCCCGATCGGAAATTTGAAGTATATGCTACTTTCCTGTGTGAACAGTTACCCATTCAAACTAGCAGCTTAAAATTCGCACATTACTTCATCCATACGGTTAGGTGCAAAACAGAGTATGACTTCCAAGTCTCATGTCACAACAAGTGGAATGAGGCAAGGTTTCTGAAGCAATCTGTGATATAGGTCATATCCATAAAATCGCAGTGTCGTAGCTTATTTGATGGCAGTTATCGAACAGAAAGGCATACTGATTCGCAATATGATGCCCGCACAATTGGCACTCACTGCAATCTTCTGAAGTGTTTGAAAAGAACTACGGTTGTTACTATGACATTTTGATTTGGACTGCATAGTTCAATTTCGGAAATGCCGACACTTTTCCAATAGAAAGTTGTTGGGTATGGCGCTAAATAGCCAACCCAAGATACCTATTTGTGATCTAACAGTGACCCTTTTGCTTTTATAGCGTTGTGTTTTCGCGCCATGTCATTGTTCATATTCGCGCCATGCCATTGATCGACTTATGTGCTTTTGATCTGCCTGAAGCCTATATAGGGCGAGCCTCAGCCCGTCGGACTCGGTTCTCTCCATCGACGGCTTTCCGACCGGCAGCTGTCTTGGGACGTTTTGCCTTCTCCGGTTTGCTCTTTATGAGCTGTAGTGTTCCTCCGATAAACGACTTCGACTATCTCCGCGTCTCTTCGCGCCCCACTCGGTCTCCTTCTCAACACTGTCGATGCTAGAGTCACAACAAGTGTGCCGAAATTCGCTTCAAGAATGTTTGAACTGAAGTTTTGGAGCACGGCTCCTCTTCTTGAGAGCCTCTTCCGAGGGAACTCAAGTTCTGAGATTGTTTGGCGTCTGGAGAGTGTTTTCGCTTGCCAGTGCAGTTTTAATCCAGTAACGTGTTCTGGATTTCTTTGAAAATATTATTTCAGGAATGCTCCTTCATAATTCACAGACCGAATGGACTTAAAAAGAAGCCTAAAACCCTGAGGTGATATTGCTTTAAAATGCAGACTTGCAAGATTCTCTCTTTAACTGTGCTTTCGAAAATAAACGTTCAACAAACAGTTCATAGTTCACATCAACCAACGGACAAGTCATACGACGCATGCGTCCTTTTTGTCGAGGAGTGGTAATGACAAAAGGAGGCAGTGCTGAGTTGGTGACATCGAGAAGGCGGCAAGTAAAAACCTGCTCAGGCAAATCCCTAATAAACAGCTGCAGAACGCAATATCTGTTTTCGGGATACGGTTCTTCGCCCTGAAGCATAGAAAACATATGCGGTCGTTCGTCATAACAAACGAACCTAAATCACTGCCAACTGACTCCTTTTCGGCCAAAAATAAGTGTAATAATCAACACATGGGGTTATCCCGTGAGTCCGTTGAAGTTCGTCCAAATATTATTTCACTGGATGCCTTTATGGATAACAGAAGCGGTGCTCATTGCTGCCATTTCAAGCGAATAATTTTGGGGCATTAGTAGCGAAGATTTTCGGGATGTGCTCAGCGTCTAAAGGAAACTTCAAGCGACGCTTTTCATGGACAGAAATGCTTGTTCTAAGGCTGATGGCTCTCTCTGCAGCTTTCAGAAGTGCACTAGGAGATATTCCTCGTAGCCCAACGTATTCATAGCACCTTCTGTGTCGAATTCCTTTTGCTGTAAAGTACAGTTGCCTGAGGTGAGGTCTTGATGCGGTTCTATTGTGTGTTGGGTGCATCACGATTTACGCTGCGCTCAAACCATACTTGCGAAAAGCATTTATCTCGGATAAAATCGATGCGGACTGTTCAGCTTAACTGAAATGTCCAAGACCCCTCTGCCGACATCACAATCGTCCAGCACGACCTAAGTGAACAGCGAAGCAAACGAATCAGAATACTACTCTTTAAATACTGTTGTACTAACTGAAGTTGAAAAGCAGATGGAACTGCGGAAACACATTCTATTGGACCACAGCATTGTTGAGGGGATGCTGTACCTTCCCTTTCTGCACTGAATGCGCCAATTTTTTCAACAATCTCAATTAGAATTTTGTGAGGCATGAATGCTATTTACTTGTAATCGTTTTGTAATCGGTGATTCTGCAATGTTGTTCTCAGTACATCAGTGCAGCGCTGCCTTTCTTCTATTGGGCACAGTTTTCCATGTTCGAAATGGGCTCGATGACCACCTGCATCGGTTAGATGTCTTTATACGGGTGTGCGCAAACGAAATAAGTGAAATGAAACTTACTGTACAGACAGACTCACAGAATGACCTATCTTGGTGTGCTGCTGTTGGTATTTTTTTGAGGAAGGAGGATTTCCCGGGTGATGACAATAGGTGAAGGTGGAGTTTGGGAAGAGCGCTCGAGGATGCAAAAATCGCTAGAGAAAAAACAGACCAATCTCTATCGCCTTCTTCCTTTTCAAAAACACCTCTTTGAAAATAAGTGTCTGATGGACGGAAAAAGTGCCGACATGTAATGCAAGCAGATGGAACGTCAGGAGAAACTCAACAAGAAGTAGCAGAAGTTTTGCTGAATATGAATTCAAAAGAGTTGTGGGTGTGTGCATTTGTCGTTGTTGATACGAGCGTTTAGTGACATATCCATGAAGCAGTATAATCGCTGACCTTTGTCATGCGCGCAACGCTCGAGTGCTAGACATTTGTTGATTGATTCCTCGAAAAACCATAGTTGACGGCACCTACAGCGTACTCGGGAAGTCGGTGCTTCACTGGCTGAAACCTGCAGTAAACTGTTGGTAATCTCATTTAACCTAAATGTTTATTCACCTAACATCGCTTCCGAATAATTCGGCTGAGAAGTTTATAATTCAGAACCAAGATAAGCCTGCTTAGAACGTAACGAAAGAATGAACGAATTTTTGTTCGCTAACGGACATCTGAATCCAATTGCCACCGTGATTTATATTGCTATAGCCACAATGGAGGCCTGTCTGTTAACAGTAAAACAAATGGAAGACCATATCAGAAAAACTGACACGATAAGCTCTTTTGCTGTTTTGAACACCGAACATAGTTGCTGAAAAGTAAACGACTATTTGGGCATGTGTGCTAAAACGCAAATTGCTATCTTCGCAACAATTAGCGCCTTAAGCACAAAAGATGCAAGAGGCTAATCATCAAGCTACCTGACAAAAGTTCATGCGATATATAGTAAGTTTCATGGCAAGAACAGCTAGAATCTACGATTTGCCACTTCACAAGGCTGAATTGGATATGCGAAGTTAATGAGGTTCCAAGGGCCATAAATCCCGAAATTTTTGTTTAGACGTTCTGAATTTATTCATCTGAGATGAAGGTATAAAGTTATGAAAACGGTCAACGAAAACGGTCTCAGTCGATATATTGTCGTTTCGTTCATGGTTGGGAGTTGTCGCCGACGCGTTTCCTTAGATCCCTCCAGTGAACTCCTTCGGACTGCCCGCCTTCGAACGATTCGAGCTAAAACCGCACATCGTTGTGCAGAAGATAGTTTTGCTTTGCATAAAAAGGTTTACTCCACAATTCCACTTCTGCAAGTGTCGTTGCCCGAAAACTGGTGAAAAGTCGTAGCCGTGGAATTGAGAGAGGCGGAATTGCGCGGATGACGGGGGATGGGAAGAAGATGAGTGGCGTAGCTAAAAAAGAATGCCTATTTCTGGAGCGCTGTTTTTTGCAATTTCATCTAGATTTCACATTTTTTTAAATGCAACACCACTGCACAAATCGCAGCATGGTTATCACGTATACAAACTGCGACTTGCGAAATCTGCAAAGTTTCCAACAACTGCTGGAGTTGACTGTGTTACGAGAAAATGACCTGTGTTATCATAAGTTTAACATCACATCGAGCAGCATTAAAACGCCAACCAAGCATCACCGAGATCGGTTATAAGGCCCACGACTGCTGCCAGAGCAGCACAGATAACGATTCAGAAGTTCGAACTGAGGTGATTCTTCATAGCATATGACCGTCACTGAGAGCAGTAAAGGCAACAGAGATATCGGTAACTGGCAACGGATGCAATTTTGTACTCATTGTCGAACGCAGACTTTGGTGAGAGAGTGTGTTATTTCGAAAATGGTTTCACTGAGATGCTTATAGGTGCATTGGAGGTAGCGTTCAATAACAGCGCTGTGAAGGAATTCGTAGTAGCGACTATTTCGATCGGCTTTTTCGTCGTAAGTTTCATGATATTTTCATATGTTCTTAGATTTTATTATATATTTTCTTACAATTCCATGCTTATTCGCTAAACTTCTGGCTGATAAATGTTCTTTTCTTCAATGAAAACGGAGAGAATTAGTGTTCTTAGCTTCACTTCCAGCGTAGACCAACGCTTCCTAGCTCCTTTAATAAGTTGATTCGAAAACAACTCTGCGACACTGTGAGCTCCATCTTGAGCCGAGAAAAAGGAAGAGCAAGCAGGATCTTATTTTTAGCATAGTTTAGTGGGGAAAATAACTTCAAACTGAGAGACCCAGAAGAGGCTTCGGCACAACCAGCACATTGTTTTCATCGTACTTGGTCTCATGTTTGCTATTTGCGTTCACCAAATTCGACAGAGGCATCTGCATGGTGAAAGTTGCCATCATCGCGTTCGTGCCATCTTGCAATCCACGAAAGATGCAAGTCGCTTTCAATGGGCTTTTTGTCTGTCAATCGGGGCAGCACTTGCACAACCATTGATAATCGCTGAAACGCTTGTAAATTGTTTTCCTCCTAATATTTCACACCCAGAATAACGAAGGAAGGTGGAAGTGACGGACTTGTCGGTTACAATGTTTTTGAGCAGAAAACTGCGCGTAAGGTGCTGTCCATCTATCTAAGGAATAGTGATGTCAAAACATTGCAGACGTCAAAGTGGAGTTTATATCAACTCATCAGTTCTTTCTAGTTCTTCTTCTGAGCTTCACAAGACCGATCCCGAACCCAAAGCTTATCGGTGGCCAGCGTGAAACTCCAGCAAAATAAATTTTGACCTCCGAGGCGCTGAATTTGGCGGAGAAACGTGAAGAAATTTATATAGCAGAACCATACAACATCTGGTTAGCATGGTAGTAAGCGTGAATGCAGGCAGGGAAAAATCAGACACCTTTACTGTAGCTGTGTCATTGTGCAGTATTACATTTAAGTTTTAAATCAATCACTCCATGAAACAATCAGTCACAGAGTCTGTTTCGACATCAATTTTGACAAATGTCCCTCCCCTCCCCCCCCCCCTCGCTCCCTCCATTTTTTTAGAAGAAACTGGATGGCATAGATAATGACTCAGTTTATGATACCGAAAGCGCCTCACAATTTGGAAGCGACATGAAAAGGATCTTGATAATCTTCAAGGAAGGTCTATATTTGACACATCAGCCTTTCATCCCACAGTCCTAGGAAGCAAGCAAACCCGGTGCTCAAAATCCCTCTAGTCAACATCTGCAAGTTGGAAGAAATCAGCTGCCACCGCGAATGTCTTCTTACTCAAATTGACGTAATCTCGAAAGCTTTGAACTTGAAAGGGAGTTCGAGCAAGACTGAGAAATGTCGAACAAACGGCAGTTAACAACCTGTTTAGTACTAAGGCAGTGGCTGTATATAAGTGGAAGAAAAGAACTGAATGTGCGGTTAGTTATGTATTTTGGAGTTATGTATTTTGCATACAATAACTGTTTAATAAGCCATGGTCAGCGTGGCTGGTAGTGTTAATGGGGCCTGGAAATCGAACACCGCAAATAACCTCCAGTTAGAATTGGCAACGACTATTGGTTCAACGAGATCAATCAATAAATGTAGGTCGTAGAAAAAGGGCGAGTCAAGATTCAGCGGTGTAGTTCTTCAGCCGCGAAAACTAACGCAATATGTAATGTGCCAGAAATTACAAATTGCAGAAAATTCGACAGCACGGAAACTGTAGGTATGATATGAAAAAAATACAGCAGCAGCGTTAGGTGGTGATTTCGTCCAAATCATATAGCCGGCACATTCAGGCAAACTGCAGCCGGTCATCGTCGCACTGCGTTGTGCGATTCTGGTTTACAACACATGTGCTCACGTATGATTTCTGTCACGACGTCGCGAGTTCTCCTACAGAGTTGGATATTCAATGAATTTCTCCGATATCGCTGCGATAACTTTCGGCAACAAAACGGTTCACCTTCAAGTGAGAAAAAAATTTGACTTCGAAATGTAATGCTTCAGTCCTGCATTCGTACTGCTATTTCGTCACGTCAGTGCGGTTAAAAATGTACCGCAAATCTTCGATGGAAATTAAGTCAATTCGTGGACTTATTCAGAGAATCGTAAATTACACCGTCTCTTTCATTCGTACGCCTCCGTTATCCAAATTTATTCATGGAGTTTACCCAAGAGGTGACCATATTTCACACCAATCTCGATCTCCTCAATCGTTAGAGATATTGGAAATGAACGAGTAATATATACCAATCAGGTCTTCAGCTTGAGTTTCACATATCGTGAGGGAAAAGAGGGTATTCACGAATTGTAGGTTAAGGGAGAGAAAAGCTGTTAAAACTTCCTCATGCGAAGGGTAATCAGACCCTCTATCAATTTGAAGTTTTACCTCAGTGCTCCTGGTCTCCAGAAAATTTGTCAAGTAAGCGTTAGGCAAGACCATAACTCATCATCTGTTACGGATCTCAGGAGCAGTTCTTCACCTAATTTTGCAACTGTGCAGGGCGTTTAAAAATAGACTGCTGCATCCATCAGTTTGTAAGCCCTGACGTTTACATCGTCCATCTCCTTGCGTCCACTGTTATCATGTCCTCGACTCTCGAAATATCTAGCAGCTTTATGGTTACAGTATGCGAATATGCCAGATAACGGGTTCATTTTGAGGCAGCAGCCTATACTTGGGAAGCGGAAGGCATGTTTGAGTGAGGCCTTATGCGAAAATGAGAAGGGAAGCGTATAGCGTTCGCACTTTCCCAAAAATATTATATATTCCAAGGGGACGTATCTGACTGAGGTATGATTACAAACAACCAATGCGCAGTTTACCACTGGGAAAACTTGGCTTTCCAGATATGAATAAACAGTCATCTGTGTAGGACTTTATAAACGGAAGATTATTTCCGTAGAACAAATGAGCATTGAGAGGAATGAAGAGAATTCGCAGAAAAAAAGATACGACGTTGCACTTCTACAAAGCACCGATGAAACAGATTTTGAAAACAGTTTCTGTCTGAGGTAATTTTGAGAAAAGAACTTCCTGTGTCAGCATCATGATGTATATGAGGTGTGTATTGCTCAGGAAGAAGAACTTATCTGTTTATGAGTTGGCCATTGGGATATGCAGAGATGAATAATTTTATTGTTGTTTAAAATATGATATTCATGTTACCCTTTAGATTTCCGACTATACTAATTTCTTATTGATAGCAGAAGAGGCAGGCTGAGAAGGAACGCAGATTTTTCGAGGCACAAATAATCTGGAAATTTCTTCAAAATCCCTTCTGCTGCTTTCATATCCTTGCTACGATGACTGCTTCGATGCACAACTTTGATAAGCTTAGGCGAACAATGCAACCCTAAACTTTTTCTTGTAATTCGGCTGTTCAGCAACCACTCAAAACTTTTTGTGCATAAGCCGGACCCTTGTAAAATAATCTCGTGGAAGGTAACTCTCTGCATCAGCTCAAAATCGCCCCCTCCATCCCTTCATAGTTACCTCAACTGCAATAGCGCTTACTGCACGATGTGCTACTCAACGCAAAATCAATGAACAGAATAGCGTAAGGAAGATGGCTACCGTGAGCGCGGTTCTGCCATTTGATGTGATGAATTATATCCCACACGGAGGCTCCCCTGTTGCGAACAATGCCGGCCGGGGGGAGAGGAGGATTCCGCTGCCCCCGTGGAAGATGAAGGATCAGAAAACGGTTGGTTTTATCAGGAGATCGTTTTCACCTGATTCACTTATTGTGCTGTGCTGCGTCCATGTAAAATTGCAGTGGATTAAAAGTTTTTGGGAAGCAGTGGTCTCGGCGTACCACTGCATTAGAATCAACTTGTTTGATACGGCAGCTGCTCCTGAAGTCCAAAAGGTGTGTTTGCGGCACGCAGTTTGGTTTGCATGCACTCTTTGATTACACCCGTTCAATCCGGTTCATTCTTGCAATAAATTGCTATTTCTCAACTAGCACCTATGCGTCACGTTTCCCTTCAACCTATCTTGTTCGAGCATACAGTTCCACGGCATGTCTTCGCGGCTCTATGGAGAATTTTTCCAAACTCGCGGAAACAAGGCTCGCAGTTTTAACATCGCCGAGGTTTTGGGTGTAGGAGGTTCCCCACGAGAGTGCAGGATTTTTGAACGCGAGGCTCCCCGGTCCACAATCATTAATCATCTTAATGCGGGGCCCATTTGTAAGGCTGGAGGCTCGAGGGCCCGTACATAGTGGTAACGGTGAACTCCGAAAGCTAGGGCTGTGAGAAAGCTTAATCCATGTCCTTCGCAGTTCTCTGATGGAACTAAACAAGCACGGACTCGACGTGGAGGTTGAGTCTGCAGATTCTGGGATCTCTGGAGCTGCAGCTTTTGCAGCTTTTTCTCCTTCACCAATATTACAGTGGACTCGGTTTCTGGTATCATTAAAACATGTCACTATCGCTAAATGATGCTGCACCACGGCTGACAAACAGGTACCATGAAAAGGTTGCAGCTGAAGGCTCCAGCTAAGCAGGAATACGCGCACGCTCTTTTCATCATAAGACTACCTACAGTCTGACTGTTGCGGTCGTGTGGTTGCTCTCTCTTTGAGCTTCCTTTTAACATATTGCAGCGTGTCGGAGAAGGTGATTGAGAGCGTTGCTGTGTCAATGGTGTTCTTACAGTTCTACTTAGAAAAGAAGTGCAACCACTGCGCATTTCTCTGTCTTACTTCGCCTGCATCAGTTGAGCTGAAATTTTGCGTGGATGCGTTATTTGACGTTCTGAATTCAATGGCTGCAAAAAACCGCATGTTTCTATGAAAAAGGAAATGCATATTGCTACTGGAAATTTTGGAGTTGACGTGATAGGCGTCATCACTGGCACGCGGAGTGCGGAGTACGGTAGTCGTGCATACGCAGTATTGTGCCACGAGCTCAGCTCCGTTCGCGGTACGCAAGTGGGCTGCCATCGTTAAAATCAAGAGTGCCCTTTCCCTCTTCTGTTGGTCACTTCTCTTCACCACTAGCGAGAAGGTGAGCTGCAGAAGTTACAATATTGAAGTGACGCTGAGCCGTAGCCGTGATTTCATATGACTCAGTCTCATTTTCTGCAACGCACTGCAGCTATCCTTTTTAACTGTTTGATCCGATCGGGTAAGTGATTATGCGCTTCCGCTTGGTTATTTACTTGCCTTCCCTTCAGCATTCTTAATAGCACTTGTCATTCTGAGCACTCCCACAAACAATTTGTATTGTTTAAGATCTCCGATTAAATCTGCTCGATGTGAAAACTACAGTGGGGTGGGCGATGGGCGAATGTTTGCGCGGAGCTCTTGAGCCGCTGGACTTCGGTTACGTATGTGACTTGCTTCATTTCCTTATGACATAATCTGGACACAGAAACTGCTCATGAAGAAATTTTGTTCATGGAATTAATTGAGTGCTACACAGTTTTCTCGCAAGTGACAGATGCCTCGAACGACCAAAACAGTTATAGAATCTTGTATCATGGCGTGATCTTCGTACTATTTGGACGCGATCAGCATGTCTCAAGTCCGATGAGGGCGTTTTTGGCAGTTCAGTTGCAATTCGGCAAGCTCTTTTTTTCCATTTTTCGGGTGCAAATGTAGCATGTCTTCGTGTACTCCATTTTATGGGAATGTTCGTGGATTCACAATTTTCATTTGGCTTCATTTGGCACTGCGCGCTTCTGTTGGCAGACAATCTTCGAGATCTTCAAATGTTGGTAACTGCTTCAGCAGCTAACACATCAAAGCGGAACAGAAGGCATATCATTTTACTATGTTTCTATGTGCATTGAATTTTATAACTTTAGCTGCAACGGTCCCGAGGTAAAGTAATCGCAAAGACAGGTACATGCAGAGAAATGCGCACAGCTAGTCCCTTGCATACATGGGATGTTGCAAAGCGCACAGTTTCAAGCGGATCTTTTGTAGACTGCTGTGCTTCTCAGAAACTTTATGCCATATATTTTATTAACAACCATATATAGCCGTATATAACCATATATAGCCGGTTCATGAAATGTCTTTTTTTGATTTCGTGAGATGCGAAGCGTAAACCGTATTTTTATCCGGTGTTTCCGCTTGCATACTTCCGCCTCGCCAAGGACGACGTTTAGCACTCGCTGATATAGCTGTCGACTGCAATAAACCTTCTCTAGAATCTCTACAGTACTTTGCAATCGAAAGACAGCGACCAGAGTCTCAGCACGCCGGTTTCAAGACTCACCGAGGTCTTCTATGCAGATGTGATGAACGGTGCAAAGTGGGGGGGGGGGGGGGGGAGGGGGGTTTGAAGAGTACGGGCACCACGCAGTGCGTCAAGAATATTTTCATTTCATGGAGCCTCACTTCATTATCTTTTATTCCTCCTAACAGTATTATCATTTGATCCTCCATACTACTGCCTTGGCGATTCTATTAATTTCAACCGACTTCTTTCTTCTATTGTCTCATCATTCGGAAATTGGACCGGCTGCGTTGGTCTTACCTCCTGGCGACCTGAACTGCCTCATTTTTCATGCGAGGTTTTTAGATCGTAAGTGAATCCTAAAACTCTATCGAGTCGATGAAAACGATGGTATTTCGTCCACGCCCATCATTCTTATGCGCAGAGCAACTTCGTCTTTGTAAACTACTGGTTATTGCAGAAAATTTTCCCATCAAAAGAACAGCACCTAAAGGTCTCAGAAATTTTAGTGCGAACACGCAAGCGTTTCAAATACCTTCCTTCCAAATGACGATGGATGTCGCATGTTCTCAAGCGCTCAAGTCTTCCTGTTTGTTTCAGGATAGTTAACTCCCTCCTTAAGACTTTCTGTTGGTTTTTCGGGAGATCAAGAAGGACAGCAAATCGTGCACATGCTCCTTAGGGCAACAAAAGAAGCTATGCATTATGAAGATGATTTTGTGCTCTTGAAGGACATTAGATATATAAGCCTCCTTTTGCATGGCGTTTTCATTAGGCGTGCACGTGGTGGCAGGCAGGTAGCGAATGCTGACAACCATTTTGATCATGCGTTTCAGCCATGATGAACTCTTGCTGGACATAGCTGTAGATTTATTTCGGAGGGCACCGCATCAAGTTTTTTGTCTTGTATGTCTGATTTCGCTGTCATCTTCGCTTATATATATATATATATATATATATATATATATATATATATATATATATATATATATATATATATATATATATATATATATATATATATATATATATATATATATATATATATATATATATATATATATATATATATATATATATATATATATATATATATATATATATATATATATATATATATATATATATATATATATATATATATATATATATATATATATATATATTGACCGCTCACAATTTCCTCCCCATGCGGGTTGATTGTTGTGTTAGTGAAGGTGTGAAGATGGTCAATATTTTTGACCATATAATAGTTTGTTCCCAAAGGTTCGTGAAGAAACAATATAAACAAAGAAGAACAAAGAAAAAAACAAGAAAAAAAAGTTATCACTGTTAAAAAAATTAGGCCTACGTCCCTGTTGTTGCTCGTTGTCCATTGAGTCGCCGCTCGTTGTCCGCTGTCTGCCGTAGTCAGCTCTCTGAATTGACGCGTGGCGTTCCTGATCCACCGTCGAACTGTCTCTTTATCCACTGGTGTCGATCCAACCGCGACCACCTTGGAGTCGACGATCCCAATCACTGAGCTCTCGTCTGCTGCGACCGGCCTATTGTCGCGCTGCTCTAAATATTGACGCTCTCCACTCGTCAGTGATCACCTTTCTTGTCTCTGCCCGTTGCCCAAGAATATTCTCTTGACTTTGAGGTGGTTCGTCTTACAAACAAATATCATTCTGCTGTGCAACGACCTGGTGCACTTTCCCACTGCTTTGTGAACCCACCTCAAATTTGGGTGATTAAACCTTTATTATCACGTTTAGACAATAAAACGCGAAGAAGTAACACTTAGTTTTCAACTACATGCACAATGGGATAAAAATCAGGCGGAAGAAGCTCAATGATATTCTACAAGTAACAATTAATTATCAACGACACACACATAATGAGATCAAATCAAAGCCAAAAAAATCCAAGGACATTCTAAAACATTACAGCCAACCCGTCTACCAGGTCCAAGCATTCACCTCATGCTGCCTACACCACATAGTTTTCAAAAGTTTCGCGTCTTATTCTTTTCGGTCATTCTTGCTTGGATGACACAGATATTATTGGAGAGAGAGGCAGTAAACATTCAAACCCATGTCTGCTTCAGTTGCTGCTGCATGCACCCGTTCAATAGATTTCTTTAAGAATTTCGGGATTGTTGCGCGCCGCCTTATGCGTTTATGCGTGAGTCGCCCAACTTTTGTTGAAAAACCGGTCAGACCTTTGGGTTGTTATCGAATTCAAAGGGACAGTCCTGATAGCGTGGCCAAGGCTGTGTAAGAAGAAGCACCGGGCGTTCTATGATAACCCGTCTTTCATGCATCCAGATTGCGAAGGAACTCTTTAGGTATCGAGGCCTCGCATTCCATACATAAAGAACATCGCAGGACGTTGTCGCGGGAGCCAGATCATGTGAGCGAGTTAGCCACCACTAACCTTGTGAGGTTTGGTCTAGGATGCAGCCTGGAAACGGTCTAGTTTCATGAGTAACGATGAAAGGTGGGTGTGACTATGAATGGTTGAATACGAAGTCCAGATGCCTACGTCGCTGATTTGAAGTATCGAACCATAAGATAGCGGAGATATGCCGACCTTTGATCATCCGAAAGGAAAGCAAACATAAATGCGGTGGCATAGGGGCTGCTCCGTACTTTTCATCTCCCGCTCGTCCTGTTTACTGTAGAAGTCTTAGTAAGTGCAGAAAAATCAAGCATCGCTTATGAACGGTGACCTTTTGGGCTTGTCCAGCCCACACCCGAAGATTTCCGGCACGTGGGGACCCCGTATGTATGGGTTCGGTTTCGTGTGCGCCTTCAGTTATTGATCGCGGTAACAGCCGAAGTTCGTCCATAGTCTGATTTCGGCACTGTCGGTATTTCAAACTATTTCAAACATGGTTGTCTTAGCAGCAGCCATCCCACTGACCTTACTTTATTTTTCATTCCTATAAGGACTGAAGCTAAACAAAAATGAGAATTGGACGTTGCGATGCGCATTCCGGTGCAGGAGCACTGTAAAAATAATGCGTATCGTAGTCTGCATTCCTGTGAATGTAGTAGCAGTGGAGCAGTACTGCTGTAAGGAAGCACCATTTTCGTTATCAGCAGGGAATTTTTGAAACCACTAGAAAACCACTAGACTCGCAATCGCAAAAAATGCCAACGAACAACTTGATCAACAAAAGCGTTATTTACTCACGTAGAGACCCAATGAAAAGGACAAAACGAAGAGACACAAAACAAATATATTTGCTAGCAACTAGGAACTTAGTGATCGGGAGATGTTAGCAAGCATCAAGGAACATCTTGAGGAGTGTCGAATAAGTACTGATGAAGACGAAGAAAAGAAAAATCTATTTCCTCAATGAAGCCAACGAATCGCTGTGGTTTCTTAATGGAGGACCAATGCTGTATAGCAGGAACCACTACAGCCACTGTGGAAGAAACAAAAGTGGTGGGCTATTTTGAGCAGATCAGTTTGTTTGCTATTTAGGTGCAATCCTTATCTCTTCTAGTAAACCTACTTATCCATGACTGGATAAGTTCTTCAAGGGGAGATAAGCAAGTTTTGACTCGGGATATTTCTTTCAAAAATTGCCAGGAAAAAGTTCTGGAAACTTAGATAGCCAGTTCCAAAAAAGTTCAGACCAATGGAGAACACGACCCCGTCACTGAAAAGGCGCTTCCTGTGACGAAACCATGAGCTCTTTGTTGGAAAAAAGTGGATAATAGCCACGTCAATAAAGTGATCATTGCAATATCATAGTCATGCACATTCGCTGCAGCTCAAAATGAAGTTCTGGAAGTTTCGCGCTCGGCCTCCTCGCCGTCCCCCTAGCAATGTGCCCTCCCCGCCCCATGCACGTGCTGTTTTTGACACAGGCAGGGGAAAATTCCTAGTTTCATTGAACTTCTTCAAAAGCAGTTGGGGAAGGGAATGGTTCGCTTTCATTATTTTATGAACAAAATAAGACTTGATGCATTTGCGTTCAAATTCCATCATGGATTTGAAGCTGCTATTCGCCTCCCCGTTATTAAATAGTCATCCGATTGAGTTTGTTAACACCCCTCCTCACAACGACGACACTGCATACCGGCAGTATATTCGCAGATATAAATTACGACTCAGTAACTCAGTTACGAGTGAACCATCATGGCTGAACAAATGCCGAATTCCTACATATCTAAATTTATAGCAGCATGCGGCAAAAATGTCATATATAAAGGGACTGCTCTGTTTGCATCTAAAAATTCTCATCGATATTGGAGAGCCGAAATGTGATTCCAAAAGTCGTTTGCATCAACGGGTCAGGGCTCGATAGTACAAGATGGCAGCAGGTTTAATGTCGCACTTTGTAATGCCTTGAGTGCATGCATTCTTTTTCAGCTACACAATTTCCCAAACATCTCACACGTCACTAATACATTCAAACAGACTGTTTCCTAAAATACGAGAAATAAACGTAATTCGCGTGCGACGGCATCTACATAACTTTGCAATTGCTTCTTTTCTCGTAGCTTCTCCTTCTTTGATCGGAAGCATCGCAGCTAGATAGAACTTCGTCAAACAGTGATCGGAGTCCGCTCTGCAACGTGATAGCGCTTGAACGAGTCGAGGCATTTTACAACGTTATGAAAGAATGACAGATATGTAATAAGCATCTTTAAAGTAACGCCGTTTAAACCGAACCACCCCACAGTTGATGAAAACGCGTCAAGCAATGCTAGGTGAAATTAATCGTTTAAAAGCTCTCGAATTCATAGGGGGCGAGGAATAAAACTAGGATGAGAGCCCGAGTGAAAAGAGAATACTTGTAGCGAAATTGGTAGAGGGGGGGTCAAAGATTGAACAACTGAAAGACAAATAAAGTAGGGGATAAACAAAAAATGGACAAATCAATCGACGATGTAGACTGAGGTAAACATAATTGTTGCTTGTTGCTTACATGCAAATGACGTGCACCCATGAATGCACCACACGCTCCATGGTTACATTTGCCAAATGGAATAAGTACGTTGTGTAGAAGCTATCAACAGGAGTGAGGAATTCCTGTATGTCGATGTTACGAACTCCTTTGAAGGTCACCCGCTGAGTGCAAAACTCATTTGCTAAATCTTTCATCTTATTTGACTAAAATTCATCATGGCAATGGCTCACATCGTTGCCAGTGCAGCCGAAGTGCATGAGATAGGAACCTCTGGAGGAACTAACGGTAACCACAGTAACAATAGCACCTTCTAGGAACTCTCTTGTAAAGTGGAGGAAGATACATTTCAATATATCGCCCGAGATGGAACAGACTGTTGTTTACTGACTGCGAAGAATGATTCCAATTTCATTACTCAAAATAAGTCGAAGGTAATGCTCACAGAATCCAGCAACATTTCGTTTACATGGTTTTCGGTTATGATATGACACGACTTGCAAAGCCCGGAATAGTTACCGGACCATCACCTGACTCGTCAAAAGCTGCCAGAAATACGACCACAAGTGGCACGGAAAGGAAATAACATGGATGTTTTGCACAAAAGTGAGTGCCGTATTATTCGGAGAATCTCGTTACTTCATGTTTTTGACGTATGTTGTGTTTGGCATTCACCCTTCCCAACTCTGTAATTTGAACCCGACATGACTTCATGTCTGTCATTCGGGGAATATGAAGAGCGAAGTGCTTACTATGCGCTCTCTATTTGTGAGTGTCAAATTGAAGAAAAAAAACAATCCTACCAAAAGAAAGAGTTCTAATGATCGCTGAAGTACGAGAATGCCCGCAGCGATGCAACTAAAGACTCTGGAGATCTCCTGCTTTCCAATACGAAGAAATGGGGTGTTAGTAACGGGAAGTGGCAACTAAGCGACGTGTTGAATTTCGATTTCAAGTTGCGCTGGCCGATAGGAAAACAAGTGACCTTCTCAAAGACCGAAATTTCCAGCTGGCACGTGACATTTGTGAAGACCTCTTGCCAATTTGGTGGCCAAATGTTGTTCTCGTGGTCATCACAGTCGATCAACTCGCATACAATAGCCGGCTTATTTGGAAAATATTCATAAAATAATGGCAGCCACTGAAATGACTGACGCCGAGTCACCGATAAGGAATCAGTCATTCAACCGAGAGAGCATTCTCAAGGGCAACACTGAAGTGCACTTCACGATTCTCAAAGATTAGACTCAAAATGCTTCACGTCCATCCCCTCACACCGTTTCTCATTTACAAACATATTTTTCAAGGTATCCACTGCGATAAACCTAGTTTTTAAATCCGAGAAATTCGTTTTGAGCTTTGACCTCAATTTATGGAGTGAAACACATAATTGTTCAGAAGTTGATACAAACTACTGAATTGTTGAGAACTTCGCCATTTTTCAAAAAATGCCCATTTCAAATGATCAAACAGATAAAAGCTGTTTAAATAACATTTCCGCATAAATACACTTACTGGAGTCATATATCCATTAGGTAATGTGTCAGAATATTGCAAAAATAGATTTGAGACGATCCCTCATGAGCTGAGTGGATTTTTGGGACGAACTCGCCAAAAATTTGGAAATTTATTTTCAACATTGACGCTAATCCACCATATACTTACGGTGCATCCGCAATATCACACATTTCTCCTTCAGTGCCGACTGTTTTGATGTTTCAGAAGAGCTGGTTAGTAGTGAGCATGAACTGCATCAAAACTGGCATGAAACGCTAGTTAAGCGTGTTCGTAACTATGTTCTTAGCCACAATATAAAAACTATTTTGAAAACACGTGTAAAGTGTAAGGAATTTCCTGCCGAACTGAATATCACTGTTCCTTTGGTGTACTTGGCTCATGTGTTGTAAGGTTAGAATCTCCGCAACAAGCTTAACGAAAACAAAGCAGGTTTGAGTGAATTCAAGGAGCCACAGTGTTCAGCAAACTCTCGACGGTCTCGTTATCGGCTGATGAATAGCACGCAATGCAGCAATCGACAGGCTCAAATAATCCCTCGATAAATTCTTGAAACGCGAATGCATCCATGAACAGCCACAGCTCCAAATTGCGGTCATCGTACGTCAGTGACATACTTCTCGCGCAGTCCTGCAATTTCATTACAAACAGCTGTCAGGTTTTCATTTTTTTTTTCATTAGTAACGACAGGACGAGAAAAATCATTTTCTTATGAGGGGTTCAGATAAAATGACCTGAAGTGGAAAATCAGCTGAGGATTATAGATTCTCTGTCCCAACTTTGTTTCTGAGTTTACGAAAGCGTATTAAATACTGATGTACGCACCCACGATAACTGCTGTATTCAACAAGGCTTAAAGCCAAAGTTGAAGGCAATATAAAAAAACTGGAGTACGCTGCCAACCGCTGCTTGTTTATGTTCACTGCCAATGTAATGTGAGGTTGCGCGAAAGGCAAATGACTTCTTACAGATATATTGGTAAAATGTGATATAAAGGAAGCGGTGACTTTCCCGGAAAAGCGCATTTTGTTTGCATTGCATGGAAATACAGCTGTGGAGTCTGCATGTAGCGTTCGAACATTCATGCGCTACTGGTTTAGTTCCAAGACACTAACAGTGGCAAGATTTACCCCTAAATCTGGCACCGATGTGCAACTCATGCGAATGAACTCGCTTCTCACTGTGCTCACTCCGCTCTTGTAGTCACCGACCATAACGATGTGGTAGGTAGCACTGCTGTTGCTGGGTTCGAAATCTTCGCTGAGCATATTCTCGGTTCTTGTCGCCAAAGGAACATAATCTCTTCTACGATTGTCGTAAGAAGTTGTCTGCACTGAAACTTCTCATTTATCCTAAAAAGCAGTGAAAAGATCATTCGACTTCCATCAATATGCCAAACTCTGTCCTTTGCTAGCAGCAAGAACTGCATCCTTGTGAGCAGAACATATGCCTGACCTCAACGAACAACCTGAGTCTAGAACCGGTTTCGAGTCGTTAACAACTCAGTCACATGCTCTTTCCCCACATTACACATTCAAACTATAATCTACATTTCATTCGAAAAAGTTTATTTGCATGCACTGCCTAGATGTACGGTGAGCTCTCGAGCAACTCTAGTTCGACCTGGATGAACACATTTACTTATGCGTTTCTCAAATTGAATGTATTGAAAGTTATTCAGAGATGAGTGTGGTTTCAGGAAACCGACAGACAAATCGCGCAACTTAGAAGTAGCGGAAAATTTGAAAATAGGACATCGCATTGATTCATAAAATACGCCTAGATACCAGTTCATTTTATCATTTACCTCTTATAAATATGTTCAAATATGCCACATAAAAGAATATGCAAACATTCTCATACTAGCAGCTAATTATAGTCGAGAGAAATACAATCATTATTTTGCAGCAGTGAGTCATGACTGCTTAAAATTAATTGCAATGCGTGCTGCCGGTCTTTTTAAAAGTATTCATTAATGAGTGTGTAGGTGAAGGTGTCTTCAAGCATTTCGCATCAGGGCAAATGCATGAAACATGGTGCATATAAAACTATGAATATAGGCTAATCGATTATGCAGTTTTTTGGAGAGCCAAAAGCTACAGCAGGATTTTCGAAAGCACGGGTGAAAGAGACGTAGGGAGAAAGTACGGATCGGTGCGCATAACCTTCATGTTGCCAGAGGGTTAATTCTTACGCGTGCATGCTGTTCATGCTCGGAGAAAACCTTTTGGATGCATGAAACTGAGTTTGTACTTCCGTGCAAGAATATTCTCTGCATTCGACTTTCTTAGCAGGAGGCATGGAATTAAGTGCATAATTTGATCATCCATTTTTGTATCCACTACCGTTATCAGCTTGGACTTCACCACATGAGCTAGCTGATGAGGTAAGAAGTTTCTAGTTTCAATGGTACTAGGTAAAGATCTCAGGGAAGAAAGAAAGGAGTAAAACGGATACGTGTGAAAGCGCAACATGTAAAAGCCCTCTGACAAATGTTCTCTCTTCCGATTTGCTGCGACTTTCACAACCATAATTTCATCTCATATTAAAACTTTATGACATTTAATGACTGAATAAAAATGACCTGAGTCCACACCTGTGAAAAGCGAGCAACTACCACACCTTGTAAGCGACGTCTATTCCTACTGTCGAAAATATCGTGCTGTCTTCTGAACACCCACGCAGCAAATTGGTTAAACATGGACGAAGCCATGGAGCAAACACTTCGCCTGGACGAATCACGACAAAATGAGCATGAGGAATGCAAAGCATGCCCCAGCATGCTTGAGAATATGCAATTTTTTAACGATATGAAACTTACTTTGCCATATCACGACACTGAAAGGCAAAATCTTATGCGCTTTATGTAAAACTTTGCGAAAGTGCGTTATGACAACGAATCTCTTCGCATACGCATTTGCCACCTCTTTTTCTATTTCTCAGGTGGCAATCTATGTCTTTGCACTTTCGGCAGGATTGGTACGACGATTCGAGGAGATGTGCGAAACATCAAAAACATGTATGGATATATGCAGAAAGTTATGTCCATAGTTTCATCTCTACTGGAAGATGCACATAGCAACAAGCGATTAGCTGCTCTAGTTGGTAACTGGGCGGTCAGGTAGAATTCGGAAGCGGCTCTTCAGCCACATGAACTAAACGAACTCATCCTCTAACTTCAACAGATCATTCGATGTAATACTGAATGCTTAAGGATACGCAGTGGGCCAATTCACACAGCACTACTGAAACGGTGCTAGGGGTATGTGCGGGAATGAGTAAAACGTTCTGATAAAGCTAATGCCCATTAAGCAGTTCCGAGGTGAGAATGTTTTCGTCTTAAATTTGACTAGCGGCTAATAGTATGAGGCTATTACAATAAGAACAGGGCTACAATAATGATGGCCAGCCAGCATTATCCGCCACGTTTTATTATTTCTTTGCATTCATTGAAATTAATGCACGGCCCGCCACCTGGTGTGTTGTACCGATAGTAGCATTAAATCCCTTTGATGATCACATGTAGATATTACAAAAATCAGATATAAAGGCGGCACTTTGCCAACCTCAGACTAATCCAATGTGCGCTTCCTAATTTGTGTTGGCAGCATGCCACAGTGTAAAGTACGGCAGTCGCATTCTTTGCAAAAGGACTTTTTTTCTGATCGCTCATGTGTGCTTTGTACCTCTCTCTGTGGTTGCATCATGGTGATGGCATAACCAAATTAACATTACTCAACGCCATTATGGCATCTGACAGAAACTGCGAATGTGAAATGAGAGTTTCCTCTTGAATGAGACCAACTTTCCATATGTGTATTAAATTTGAATCGGTTTGAATTGACTTAATTTGCATTGGACTAAAGAAATACAAAATCTGGTCTCTGTCATGCGCAGAACTTTCTCTGAAGACCAGTTATTCTCTCTTGTCAGTCTCTGCGATAGGTTTGTAAGTATTTCTTCTTTATAAGGACTGCCCTTGTTCATAGCTGAGGAATTTATTGAACTTCCTGAGCCGAGTCGCTGGAATTTGGTCCTTGGACACAGTTCACTGACGCTTGGACTGTTAACTACGCTTAATTGGATATCGCTTCTAGTCCTCAGCTCGCGTTTAGCAACTGTCGGAAGCAATTCAAATGCAAAATATTCATCCAAAAAGGATATCAGAAACTTGGATTTTAGCTACTGTCGGCTGATACTCGGTTATCGAAGACTTTTATTCTATTGCATGGCTGTTGTTCATGACTAGAAGAACGATATGCAATGGAGCGAATTGTATTTTCCGACGAGAAAAAATCTCAATCTGCATATTTATGAAGAGTGCGCTGATTTAAGAAAATTCCCTGAAAAATGAAAAATCATTTCCAATTTAGAACGTAAAGGACCTCAACTCCCCCGAACTTCTAGTCAACTTCGTTGCAGTGACCGATCCCTCACTTAGCTAGCCTTAGCTAGCCTTTGCCATTAAAAAATTCAGTCCGTTTGATGTAAAACTGTTTACTTCTGCAATCTCATGATGGAAGTTTCGGTTTTTTGCTGCAACCGGAGATTTTTTCATTGAACATCGGGATCATACCTCAGTCCATATTTCAACGAAGCTATGCATGGCAAATAGCGCGTGCGGCTTCGTGTCACTGCAGTAAGCCTAGGTCTCGACTACAATATTTGGAGCGAAGCTCGCATCAATCCACCAATGACTCCATAGCAACATTAGGCCGAATACCTTGCCCACCGCGGCTTTTCACGCACTACGAACATTTGCCAGACAATCGTCGTATAATCCGGTTGCAGAGGTTGCGTTATGTTAAGCTTTGTGATATCAGTGAAATCGAGTGCACAGTTAGATTTCAACAAAGTTCAACGTGGTCGAGAGTTTTGTAGTCCACTCTGTTTTCGCACTGTGCAGTTGTCCACTTGTTGAGCAATTTCTATCCACTTCAATCCACGTTCAGGGTTACTGGACAAAGTACCACAACTTTTTCCAAAGCTGAATTAGTCACTGAATGAAGTAATTCCTTATTACTGGTTAGAATTCGTCAAAGTAGTGGCTGACGTCGGATTTTTCACTTCAATGAAGGAAATTTTCCGTGCTCACCTCAGATCTAAGTAAGCTTCGAGTTGTTCTTAAGAATATCAAAGGATTCGTAACTTAGCTAGCCTTCACCAAGTCAGCCTCTATAACATAAAATTAAAGCAGCGGATATCAATACGGTGCTAAATGACTGATGCGGGATGTGCATCCGTCGGCTGGTCCCAAGATAGGCGGATAGAAAGAAATATAACCCGAGTCATTCGATTAGTGGTGCACAGACTTTCAACTTATTCTTGCCACTGCTTTAACGCAGATGAGACCTGAACTTCCCCATGGACGAGATGCACAGTGTTTTCAAGTTTTCAAGGGCTACATCTTGCCATGACTTTTTCTGCGTTTTCGCTTTTTCGAGTATGGCTTCTAGGAGCCGTCACTTCGTTCTACTGAAGGCCTACTTCTTATGGTTCTCTGTTAATCCGCTCCTCGTCATTAATCGCTCAGCGAAAGAAAGAGAGAAAGATTATTCTGTGAATGTCTTTGAGGGCTAAGAATTATTTCCTCATTGCTTCACGTAGACAAACGCTAATCATGAGATGTGCGGTGCAACAGGATGGGCACTGAAGGAGGCAACTCTGATAACGGTCGTGTGACTCGCTGCTATTACCAACCGAAAGCGGGAAATTCGGACATTTAGCAGTCTATACTTCAGTTTCGTTGTTTAATAACAACTATTTAGTAAGACAAACCACCGTATAAGTTCATTTTTGCTGAAACATATAAATGCGATTTTTGTTGGATTCGAGATCGTAGTTGATTGATACCAAAGCTCGTAAATTGTGAGATTTTGACAGTATTAATGACGAAGCAGAAACTATTGACTTCTGCGACGTTAACGCGAAAGAAATTGCATAGTTACGAAAAAATAATTGCGTAAAAGTGCGCAAGTCTGCGTGATGGATCCACATGCATAAGTTTAGGGAAAACTGCGCCTTTGAAAATATGGTTCTGTAGGTGGACATCAATTCAAGGCTTAAGCTTGGTCTCTCGTCTAGATACAAGCTGTTTTTTTGCTGCACAATGATCAAAATTCATTGCTGCCATGTAGCTTGCAAGACATAGAACTTCAAACGTCCCCATTCCTACGAGGTTTCATCGGAACAAGCTGATACACAATTGACAAGCGCGTAGATATTATGCTTTCTACTTTTCGTTGTAACTTCCGGTCAAAGCTCCCTTGTCACACCCTTCCGACAACTTTTGCCAACCTTGTTTGTGCCTGTATTACCTTGAGTGCTGTCGTATGTCTTAAATATCTGGTCGATATATCTTAACAGTCACCCGATTCTTCTTTTTCTTTGTAAGCGAATCACGCAGGGGCTTGCCGCAGGCCGTCCTGCTTTGTAGGGAATGGTTGATGCTAGTTCCAGGAGTTTTAAAAAGTGAGCTACTGTCAGACAGTTGATAAGTTTTGAAAACAACGACAAGCTACAGGACTTTAGAAGAAAGATTATCCGAAAACGCTATCCTTTCAACACCTTCGACAGCTGTTACCGTCAGGCCGAAACTGCTCACTTGCAAATAATTCTAGTAGGATTATTTCTGGAGAGTTTGCCGGTGTAATCTTCATTCATTGTGTCAGACTCTCTAGTAACTTGTCAAATACTGGGCAGGATGAGGCAACGCAAATTTAACCCATGGATGTCAAGGAGAGGAGTAGATCAAGAAAAGTGAGGCCAAAACTCTTCTCAAAGTTGGGAGGGGAAAGTCCGTGAATGATGTTGATGAGCACTGCGGGTGTAGGGAGAAGGGCCAAAATGGATGACGACGAAACATTCGTCTTTCAGAGCCTCTTTTCGTAAATGTCCCCATCGAGAGCGAAGCAAATACATAGTGGGAAAGGACTGAGTCATGAATTAAAGGCCTCAAAGAAACCTACCTTCAGTTGGGTGACTCAATTCCCCACCAGTTCGGTGCTTCTCGCATTGTTAGCATTAGCCTGCGACAGCTCGACTATTCAAAACCGCTGCTTCACGAAAAACTGCAGTAACATATAGCCGCAAGACCACTGTCCTCGAAAAGCGAAATCGGATTCACATGAGTTTAATGAGTTGTATGTGAATTCCTGTCCGCCGCATGGCAAATGAACCGAACCTTCAATGACCTCATAGACACGTGGCATTAATTTCAGATGAGCAAACAATGATGATGCAGCAGAAAAACGACAGTGGTACGGTATCAGCAGGTTTTGATTCGCAGCATTTCTCCAGTCGACGTGAGTTAAGCTGCGATTCTGCAATGCCAACACCTCCCACGGCGAGCAAAAGAGAAGCAGCCACACTGAAGGATTTGCAGAAGTGCGGTGGCTATGTCTACTTTTTGACGGTTACTTATGGGATGATGGTGTTCTCTCAGACCATTAATCTGATCTTTATGACATTCGCTGGTGAGCTTTTCTCCCCGCTATCTTTCACAATGTGTCCGTCTTGTCTCGAATTGAATGGAACTGATGTTTGAAGAAAAATCCGTTGTTACCTGAAGGGAGAAAGCTCCTTTAGTAGCTGAATTTTTTAATCATAGCCGGATCCTCGTAGGAAGACAAGAGGAGGGGACTAGAGATTCGCGTTCTGAAAATCCCCAGAAGGGCTGGTATGGTGAAAAACGCTTGCTTTCATTACCATATCGTTAGAACATTATTTATGCTATTGTGGTCTAAAATCTAGGTTAAATTGCCGATTCAGTGTTGCGGTGCTGGCAGAAGTTGCTCTACAACGCAAGTCGATTGGTGGAGTAGTGACGGCTGAAGGCCGGAGGGCACAATTGCGCCAGACATGATGGAATGCTAGGTTCGATGTCCATCTCGAAGAACTTCCGAAAACTCGTTACGAATGAATAGGGTTCATTTTGGGGGTGATGAGGTGACTGTGATAATTGTGTGTTATATCCAAGTGAGCGAACTGACGAGTGCGAAGAGCGCGCTTTATTGGTGAAGTTCACTTTTTTGCTTCAAAAATGACAAGAACTGATATCAATAACGGAGCCTGCGAAGTGGAATGCAGAGGTGTGGAAGCTGACAGCTCAACATATTGCATCAGAATTCTTCATGCTGTTCACTGCATTTTTGAAACCTGCGGAGTACCACATACAAGAGTAACCAAGCAAAGTAAAGCAGATTTCATCCTGGCGACCAGCAGATTTCGGGAACGTGAATGAACTTGCGGCATCGATCTTTTGGAGCTAGCACATCGGGTCTCGTCAGCGCTAAATCGAATATCTCTTTGATGCCGCAACAGCAACAATTGCCGACGAGCAGCGGAACGATCTCACTGATCAAACGTTATCCTCGTTGTTTCTCGAGGATTTCCTCAGTCGCAGAGAATCGGAATACAACAAGCCTACAGAATTTGCCGTTATAGCTCATTGAAAGTCCTTCGCCTTTCCCAGATTGTTTCGTCATCAGTGAATTAACCCTTGCTCCTGGCATTGCTCTCCGCAATAGTGCTAATAACGTACATTCTAAACTTTAACTGAAGTTTCTTATGGGAAAGGAGAGTAGTGGAGCACCATATGGCAGAGGTTATAAAGCTTCTGTGGAAATAAAGTTTAACATAATGCAACTTATGGAGGTTTCGAGACGGATAAGCACTTCTCTGTCCTCAGTATAATAAAATTTATGCAAATTTCCGATTTTTCGAAGCGGAACATGATGTATATTTTTAAAGGCTTGGGGAGGACAAAGTGTACAACAGTGGTTAGAAAGAATGATAGAGTGGCAGGACTAGCCTGCAAATTGCTCTTTGTTTCATGGTGATGAGACATCGCTCTCTTACTGCATCTTGTTGTTTCTAACTATTGCAGTTGGGAATAAGTTGAATATCGCTAGTATTTGCTGCTAGTTTTTCAGCAGTTGGCATTTTTTGGAGATCGGAAAGATGAATAGACAGGTGGAGAGAGGGAGGTTGAACCTTGTACTGTCCCAACAATGATGGTTTTTCTTGACGTATTTTGTGGCTTGCAGAGGTTTCCAAGCTGGGTCTAACCAGATAGCTTATTTGTAAGCTATGAGCGTTTTCTGTGGTGATCCTTCTTGATGCCGTGTTCAACGATGTGTGCCACATACCATCCTTCTTTTGTGGGTTTTATTTTTGTGTGTGATTCTGACTGAATGAGTTTTTGCTTCAGGATTCTTCCGGAAAACGTGCTAAAGAAGCAAAATTTTCGATTCTGTTGCAGCACTACGTTAACACCAAAAATTTTCGATACTTATGGTAGCTGCACTGAATTTTTGTAATTTGGCACATTTTTTGCATCATCATCATCTTTTTATATTGCAAGTTCCCATTCCTTATGGTGTTGCTTAATGAAATGACGCCGTTTAAAATAGTACACAGTTGAAGCATGGCCTGATTCCTCATAACTTCACCATTTTCTTTGGTGTTCCATCGAACCCCAGCGTGTTTCTTCTTTGGATGACTACGGGAGAATGCTTTGAAAACGTCAATGCCGATTTTGTCTAGCTACGGCGTATAACCGCACTGCATCCATCGCTCCCTCATAACGACGAAATGGCCCATTTCAGAAGGGTCGAAGAGGGGGATGGGAGGGTGAAGGTGAACTTCAAGCACTAAGTCGAACGACATAGCTCCACTTTGCTCCACTGAGCTTTCCCTCCTGTTCGTTTCACTGCTCCATAGTAAATGTCCCATTTTCTTCCCAGCCATTGCGTCCTCCACTGAAGCAACTGAGGAAGTGGCAAACGTTAATCAAAAGTCGAAGTTAGTGCTTAAATGGCTGGAATACGACTTTATTTCACACGAAGCAGCGAAGTGACCGAAACCATTATCAATCATACAGCGACAGTACAAGAACAGAAGGGCTTATATAACAAAGACAGACAAGGTCAAGAAGAGCGGAGAGAGCACCGAGCGGACAAGGATGAAACCGACCAGAAGGACTGCTGTCGGCGACGTGCAAGGAAACCACTGACGACATGACATGTGCATTGAAAGCGCTTATGGCTTTCTGCGACCAGAATGTTTTTCTTGCCGTCTCCGGATGGCTCGTTACTAATGATTTAAGTAGGCCTATGAGGAAAAAAAGCGGGATTTCCAGCTATCTTCCTCGCGGATAATGTCTTCTTGATGCCAGTAACCCTATGAAGGATTCGATAATATGACGAGGCGATATGTGGCGACACGGGATTAAAACCGATGGGGAAATCCGCTATGAAAGGCGAGCTTTCTCTACTTTTCCAGAGTCCAATCAGTGCATTATTTCTTGAATCAGCCGTCAGAAAAGGAAATGCCAAGTAGACTAAGGTACTTTAAGGCACTTACTCTCTATAGGCGAGATGTCGCTATTCGCGAAACGCATCATCGCGGCTCCTTGGAGCCAGCGCACAGCAAAAAAAGGCTAGCCGCCTCAGCGGCGCCAACGACAAGCGGAAACATGGACGCAAAAACTAGGCGTATTAATAGAAGCAAGGTGACGTCGCATACATTAGAAGAAATTGAAGGCGGAGCAGGGCCGGGCAGCGGAAGTTGCTCGAACCAAAATCCGCCATTCGTGCTGTGTGGATAAGGTGAGCTCTTCGTTGCCATCCCCGTTCCAATCGCCTTCGTGATTTGTATTCTGTTGTTTCGGGCGATTCTCTGCTGATGACAATATTGTAAATTCTGTTGATTTGTGTATTTCGCTTGTTCATCGCTGCAACTTCGGGCTGCGTCGTCTCATCAAACTACTGGATGTAAGTCCTCAAATCTTAAAGCGCGTTTTCTTTCTTTCGTTGTTCAGTACACGAGGCGTCCAAGCTCAGTTTGACCACGCTAGGCCGTGTGGGCACCATCTCCATTTTTGCAGGGCAGGTGCCCGTCACCTGGCCAGGCTTAAAGTGTCTTAGGAAGAAAAGTTGTAGAAGAACTGTGCCACTTTATCAACCTGAGAACAGCACCGTAGTGCTAGCATTCTGGAATGGGAAATTTGACTGACTTTTTACAAATGCCAATGAGCGAGATTAGATGGCCGGGGGGGGGGGGGATAGGAAGGGTCAATCATCCGATCAAGACATTGGAAATTGAAAAGACGCAAACGAGGGTGCAGCTATGAATAACTCGCTTTTTCGCGCCCAACAACTCTCTGAATCCCGTGTCCATGATTGCTGGGACAGGTAGAACAAAACCTTAATAAAAGCTCCAAGCTCCTTCCTACAGGAAGTTCCAGAACTTTGAGGCGTTTATGCAAAAATAATGTATGGATGCGGAGGCGGAGGTGCATATTACACAAACAAACAGAAAGTGCGACTGGGAGGCTATGCGGTTTACGACAACCCCGGTCATTCTATTGGAAAATTTACGCCAATTGAAAATGCACCGTTAAGCCGGGTTTTTGAACGTAAAATGGCTGTTTTTGCCGTAGTGCATTTTCATGCACCTAAGAAAAATGGGAAAGGAGGAGTAAAGTTTGCACAGTACTTGTAAGGCATGCGAGAGTGATGAAGCTGCAGTGAAAATATTGAAAACACCACTGGTTCAAGTAAATAAAGAAAGGAGATGGCTTAAAGTGAATGTGTTACAATGGACGTCCAGACTACGAGAAAAAAGGATTTCATATGATTTCTGTGATTCACCTAGAGGGCACTGAATGCTTGAAAAAAGCGTTGGCTTATAATGGATAAAGGAACATTCCATCCTGACCGTTGGCGTCTTCACCATCACGATTTGATGACAATAATTGCAATAGCATGGCGAACATTAAATGCTGTAGAGAATTATTTTATTGTTGCAACGAAAGTGTTAAGAAAAATGTCTAGAGAATAGCAAAAACCAATGACAGTTAATAAGAGAGGGTATGAAGAGTATAAGTAAAGGAAAGCAGTATAGTATAAAACGACAGAAGAGCACTATAAGTTTACTTCTTTAGAATACAATAGAGTGCTGTTGATTTAAATGTTTATTCGCATTTGAAAGCAACAGCAATAGAAGTTGTGCACAAAAATTATAATACGAAGTTGCATCGATAGGAACGACACCGCATTTCCTCAATGATTCTGTGTTTTCAAAGCTTACCGCTTTATTTAATGTATGTGTTCATATTTCAACAATGTAAAACACTATGGCCGCATTTCACCATATTTTTCGCAATAAATGCCCATTGTCCGTTCTGAGTCCTTCAGCATCACTCTTCCTAACAGATGTCTCAGAGTGAGCGAAGGTTAAGTGAGCTGACAAGACAGTAGTGAACTAATTGTGCCTGGATACTCGGTATTCTTCGAGGCAAATGATAGTGCTCGTTTTTGCGCTCAGGAAGCGCTGACTGGTTAATTCAGCGATTTTAATGCCAGCTGTCAGTGGTATTATTTATTGTGGCCCGAATACATTTGCTAATTGGAACGATATTTCTAAACAGACGGGTTCTGTACTAGTGCTCGGAGTACACCGCATCCCTTCCTCCCCTGCCCGGCCAGGGCTCCGTGAAGAGCCCGTCGTAGGGTCCCTTCATCAAGATGAATCATTGGTTTCGACCGCGATGGCCTTGCGAGGTCCCCGCGATCGAAAAATCCTCCCCCCCCCCCCAGGGAGGATTGACCTCCCGCCAGCGGACTCTCGCAGGACGTCGGTGGATTTTGTCATCTCCGTGAGGGATGTTAGAGGCACGAATTCTGCTGTCAGAAACTGAAAAAAATTCCTCATAAAGTCAAAGAACACGAGGAAACTGCATGATGCAGTGTACTGCAATGAGAAACGGTGAAATCCAACGTGGCGCACATATGTCGCTGCTTCTGGTCTCATTTCCTATCACTTGTGAAACAGGAAAGTGGTTCACTGCATTTCCTTGTTCCAACACAAAATAACCTTATCACAGTCCGCTCTTGCTAGCCATGAAGCGAATGCCTTTTCTTTTAAAGCATTTCGTAAAATTTTGCTGCTACCTGCATTTAAAAATTTTGCTGCTACCTGCATCAGCGAGTAGGTTAACAGACGCTGCAGATGTTCTGGCATTTCTTGTCGTTCTTGTTGAAAAACTTTGGTTATCCTGTTTCGACGCTGGAATAAAACCGTGGTGAATGAAGATTGCTGATCTCATCAAATTTATATTCGATTGTTAGCAATACTGGATCAGTTAAGTCTGTGCAGTCGTTGATTCGATGAGAGCATCTTTTAAATATGAGACGTAAACATCGCATACAATTCTCATTGATAAGATCTTTTACAACATCAATAACCAACCCCGTTGAGCAACGGTATTCAATTATACATTCATAGTTGTAGTCAATGAACCATAGTTTGTTCTCTTATTATCAGTGGCGCTAATTTATTAGTTTTGCGCAAACTGTTGAGGCGTAACCCAGCAGTATATGGAATGATGGAACTGTGCGAAGAGTTTGTTTTTCTAACAAGAACGTGTTGCCTACATGCCATTCGTAAAATGGGAGGATGGAATGCATGCTTGAATAGACCAATCATGCATTTCTTATTTCATTAGCAGTTGCATCACTGCAGTACTTGTCTATGAGAATATTGTTTTGTTGGAGAAAAATCACTGACTCTTGATGTTCTGCAGATAGAAAAGGAACGACTGAGTTCAAATGCGTTCAATCGTCCTCCAGAGCATGCAATAAAACCGACTGCTGGATATCGTTCAACGGCACTGATGCACTCTGCGAAAAAACGCTAACATTTGACTTTGGATCTATAAGAGAGGAGGTAATGCTCTTTTGGCGTGTCGATACGCTACTCGAGTGATCCCACTGCGATCGTCAATGAGAAGGGTGCATTAAAATGCCTGGAACTTGACATCGAAACCTTGGGCAAAAAGCAGTATTCTTGCTCTGAAGTGGTTTCTCTTGACTCGAGTAATTGTTACTGCCAAGCTCAGCTATATTAAATTATTTCAACGAGATTAACAAATATTTGGATATCACTTTTGCAGCAGTTGATTTTTTTGCAGGCGTAATTGCTATTTTATCAGCACAGCAAAATCCACTCTCGATCGATACGTCTCGGTTTTTTTTACACATTGGTGTTAGGCCACCATTGTTTCTTTACGTCAAGGCTATAGTCAGATTACGAGCAATAGTTGCAGTGGCGCTAGTCATAGTGTAGACGATAGTGCAGTTGAGAATCAGTCCGGTCTTTCGAGAAGTGTTGCGCAGGTAATAGTGCAGCAATGGTATATACACATGCAGTACTATATGAAACGCTTTGAAGCAGGACGCGAACCCGTAAAGGATATGGGACCGACAAGAAATGTCTATGCCTAGTTTGACAGGAAGCCTTCGTGAAATAAGGACCAATTTCAATAATATTCAATCAGTACTCAGCCCCATTATACATTATTCCCACATTAAGACATCGGCAACAAAGAAACAGCGGAATACTGATAAGCAGTGATGTCATATTAGCACAACGAATGCTTTTGCCTATTGCAATGGCAAAAGACGCAAAAGATTTTATGGTCAATGAAAAAGCATTAGAATATTGAATTCGAACAATAATATTAACAAATCTAGCACATAGATGAAATAAAACGGGAATATGAATGTTGCAAAACGATTACATTTATGGGAGAATTAGAGGAAATAACTGAAACAATAGTATCGAAATTTCGAACGATTATTTAAACACTTTCACTGCTCGAACAAGTGTATAATCATTGCTATAGGGAAGTTGTAGTGAAAACCAGGTAACACGCCACATCTCTGCTGTACTCCTTTCAGCCTTTCTCCATCCTGCTTGCATTCGATGTAAACGTCCACCTTAAATGTCCTACTAGCGAGAGCATGCTGTTAAGGCGTTGGGCAGCATTCAATAGTCATAGCTTGAAAAACAGTTTAAATGAATAATAAAGTTTCAGAAACATATATATGATTCTCTAGAAACTCTGTGCTCATGGAATCACCTGTATCATAACTTTATGGGTGAGCAGCGTAATGAAAGTGAGATCACTATCTGCAACCAGTACTAAGGCACCTCTTGCAAATTAGACATTCGTATAGCACCAATGCATCTGTCATAAGCGAATTATTCCCTCGCAGATGCATGTTTTTCTGTGAATAAATAACTGTCTAGTGTTGTTCTGCACTTACCTATTCAGCAATTCAAGAACAAGAATATACCTGAAACATTTCAGTTCGCAACCGATCCACAGCATGTGAAACTTGGGACTGCGTTGCAAAATGTTGGACTGTTGCTTGGAGCCCTCGTATTCGGGAATCTTGCTGACATCATCGGAAGGAAATGGGTGAGTGATAATGTAATCTTTTGTCTTCGCAGTTTCTATATCAAATCTAGAACGTTTTTTACACGTTTCGGTGTTCTCCAGGTGCGGCAGCCGTTGAAACAGACATATAAGTGCATTTGAATGCAGCGAATAAAATGCAAAGTGGAGGCATAGATGCTCTTTTCATAGCCTGCCAGCTGAAATGGAGATTCTCCATTTAAATGACTCAAGGTCTCAAGTGAGGGAGAACGCGCTTTCTTCAAGATGTGTGATGGTCAGAGAAGATCACATAGTAGACCTTCATTCGATGTGATCCTTTTCATTCATTTATTGTTGCGCTTAAGTTCTTCTTACGACATTCTTCTTCGGAAAAGAGGGCGTAAGCAGCCGCTTGTTCGCTATTCCTGCTGCGCCGTACTGGAATTGGCTCGTGCACTTGATAGCGTGCAGTTCCTCCACATTTCATTCCTTATTAATTCTGATTTTGGAGGGGACCGGGGGGAAAATTCAACTCCTTTTGGATCCGACGACTTGCAGTATTGCAATTTTCACTTAAAAAGAGACTGCACGGGAACTGGATTGATTCTTCCCGATCATGTGAAGGAACCACTACTGCTGACCAAGCTCTATAAATCCATTCTCCTGTAAGACCTTGCTGGATTCCTGCGATTACTTTCAATGCTGGTCTTCTTCATTCCACAACGAGTGCAGCGGGGAGTGGAGTCAAAGTTTTACGCCATGGTCCCGGAGAGTGTCAATACTGGCCAAGTCAACAGCGGCTTTCGATGGTCCCTAGATCATAAATAAATACCGTCGACTTTTAGAGTACCTATTATCTGCAGGCTCTTGTGCATGCAGATTTCTTCGGAAAACAGGCCCTCCTACAACATAGGAGGCGGTTCCTGGGATGGAGGTCGGCGAACAAAGAAATGTCAGTAGGTTCCGCATTACAGATCGAGCAAAATCAGGGGATTTATTCGCATTAATATCGAAGTGGAATCTTCTGAAAAAAAGAAGGCATGAGATTTAAGGACACTCAAGGAAAGTAAAATTTGGAGATATTCTTATTTACTTCGCTAATCTAGACACATTGTGGTGACCCCCACCAACAAATTTTGGTCAGGATTTCGGCGCTGCCAATGCTTTCCGCATTTCATTAATCTACTATCATGGGGTATGGAACGTATAGTACATCTCATCAGGGGGCGGCACGCGAATTCATCTTAAGTTTCCAGGTTGTTGTCGGGATACGATGCGATGAGCCATCTTGCGAACTCTGACCTACAAGGGACTCCTGTGTACGAACATTTGGATGTTGTGGGACGTCTGTCAATAATTAGTCTGCAACTGCTATGAAATTGATGCATATTCATATTGAGTGGACTGTTTGCGGTTGCATTTCACTGTTTTCTGCCGGCAAATTTTTCCGGGAGCTTCCCCCATCGATGCCCTCGAAAATTGGGGACTGCATTGCTTTCAAAATTTTACTGGCCGCCTTTCAACTCAATTGTGTTTATTCGTCTTTTCCGTAACTGCTACATTCTAAAGAGAAGCTCCTACTCCTGAAGCGATGTTGGCATACGCAGACGAAAGTCATACATATACATTTGGAAATGCCTATCATGCTTACAAGTTAAGGTACTTATTGGTGCAAGCATTGGCTTGGCTGCCTCCGAGCTAGCCAGCTCGTTTGCCAACAGCTTCTGGGTTTTCACTGTCGCTAGGCTCATCGTGAACTTCTTCAACGGAGGAAAGCACTGGTACGCATCATTGCAAATTCTTTAGCACGCGCTCGTTAATGGAAAGTTGCAGCGAAAATAGGTTACGATGTCATTGACTCACCATCATTCGGGAGTCAGAAGAGAGTTTGAGCTGAATCCGATCCGAATACTAAAATACTAACAGTTTAAGATCGGTCACATCTTAGATTTGCGACCGGTATTATTTACAATTCGATGGGTGCCAGCTGTGGTAGTGTTTAGCAAAACGGAACGGAACGGAAGTAGAGTGTTTAGCAAAACGGGAACAACTTTGATATCATTTCACTGATCACTTTTGCGTCAACTCTATAGTGAACAAAATTCGGAGAAAATTTACTGCGGTGCTAAAAAATCTCATTTCCGCATGATATCATTTGTTGATTGCTTATTACCGACATTAACTTACTTCTTTCGTCAAAGTACTAGTCTTGGCTAGTTATAGATCCACAGTGGGTTGGTTTGTGCAGGATATTGCCAAGTGGTTGCTCCACTGTTTGGAACCTACTTGAGATTGCTTGAGTTCAAGTTCTTCCAAGCTCATGACCTACTACTGTTCCAGTTAATTAGTTCAGATATTTCGAGGTAATGAATTATTCGAGTTTGTGAGCTACGGATGTGGTCACAACCATTGCTTCCATGGTCCCGTCGCAGAGGAAGTCGTCTTTTGGATCAATGTTTCAGAACAAACTTGTGTTTTTAAACAACAGTTGTCTAGTTACTTTCCGGTGATTTTGAGCGATTGCAGCCGTATGATGTTTCATACGCAGTCAGGTCATAGAACAACGATTTCAACTGTAGTTCATCCCCGTCCTGACCACGTCATATAAAAATCATGAGTTGTATAAGCATATCTGTTTCAAGTTTGCTAAGAACTGAATTCAGCCCACGAAACACTGTAGAGGTCGAAGACCGCGACGAAGGTTTCATCTGAAATTTCGTGCTGCCTCCTAGCTTAGAAACACTGCGATTTGCATGAAACGTGTTCTGAACATCACTATCCCTTTTCATCCCCACAGCTCAAGTTTATCAGACTTTGCGAGCTCATCTCCCCACTTTTCAAAAGAAAGAACAAATAATAGTGAAGTATGCCATAACTTTATTTATTGCAATCTGAATTTGCAGTCAGTAAAGCTGTATCCACTAAAATCTGGACACAAGGTACCGATGATATCATGATTCAGCGCAATCCATGAACCTGCTGAGAAATTTTGATTGCTGCATCGTATCACAAATCGCCAGAAACACTATGACCCAGTGCTCCATGATGAGATGTTGTTTTTTATCCTAAGATTCCTTATCGCCTGTGATCCGATGAAGTACTTTTGCATGTCTGTGAAGCATTTTGCAGGTTAGTCTGTAGAAGTCATAATGTGCGTTTTTCCTGCAAGCTCTTTACAAATGCTCACAAATTTCCTTCGGAGGATGCGTTATGGCCACATTATGCCCGCATGTGTATAAATGTTCATCTGTCTGTACTTCCTTCTGCCCTGCAGTTCCACTTCGGAAAACACCTACGGCTATGAAATTCAGCTAGAACAATGTGGCTACACCACATTATGCTTTCATCTGTTGGCCTTGAAAGATGTCACAGAAGTTTAGAGGACCCAGCTTAGTTGCATTGGCCTTACTGGCGTTGATTTTCACCTTGCATTGCCTAGGTCATAGAAAGCGGACGTATGGTAGAAGGTTCCGGCACACACAGGAACAGACTGGAATATTGAGGCGTCATTCAGCACCTATATCTTGATCCGGCACGAGGTGAAACTGCTTGGTGTAGTCAACGGGACGCGGCGCCTAGCCACCTATTAAACGATTCTCATTGAAAGTTATATGTCGATGTCACACTTGTTTCAATGACGGGATCACTGCAAGATTTTAGATGGTAGCCGGAAGTTTGACATTATTTGAAGACAGTCATAAGGAAAGCCGCTTTCAGTACTTGCAACCCTTACCTGATGGAAAATTTGCCGGACAGCAGTCGTATGTGGGTTGCAACACTGGTCACTTATTCGCCGATGTATGTGGCTCTGGCGGGACTGGCTTACCTTTGCAAGGACTGGAGAACGTTGGCACGAGCAAGTGCGATCATCACCCTTGCTCCACTTTTCATGCTCTTGTTAGCGCTCCGCATTGTTAATTTCTTTCTTTTTTACAGTGCTTGCATAGTGAAGCATTATAGTCGAATATTCAGGTTCTGAATCCAAATGTGAACCTCGCATTCAACGTTCACCCGACATTCGACTCCTATTTTGTTGTGTAGATCCGAGCTAACTGGATAGTAGTTCACTATGCATTATGCTTTGAGCAATTACGTGAGCGCATCCTATTTGCAGAAGGGCAGAAAGGCGAACGCGAGTAGCTATTGTTGGCACAGGTCTCATCCTTCGTGCACGTTGAGAACGGAGTAGGGGAGGGGACGTTTTTAATGAATACTGTTCTGCAGTTGAAGCATTGCAGTTTTGTCGAAGAAACACCTCGTTGGCTTATCCAGAAGGGACGGGATAAAGAAGCGGAGAGAGCCGTTCTAGCAATAAAAAGGTGGGACGGCAAGATACCCGACGAGCTTAGAGAGTCCGTTCATTCTGTGGTCCAGTCGGAAAGCGAACGCGAGGTAATTTCCGCTCCCAGGTATATAGTATTGGCCTGAGGGCTCGAGCACATTCTAAAAATTTGAACACAAGCACGACTTGACAAAGTGCAGACTCTCATGATATGTTTTATAACCGTTCCATATAAGCCAGAAGAAAGGTGGCAATATTATTGTGCCACATGCCTGCAAAAAAAGCAATAGAATACGAGGGGTACTGATAAACTGTTTTTGAAGGGTGTGCTTAAAGCTCCCAGAATCTAGGCTGGTCTATATACATGCCTTCTTTCGAGGATCATGATTCGACCTTATTTGCGTAATTTCCAGGTCCTCAGTAGGTTTTCATCAGCAGCAGTTTCAGTGGAGCACATTTTCACCGTTTATACTGCTAACTATGCACTTCAAATGTCGTCTTCGGCAACTCCGCACGTTATACTTTGTTGTGACATTTTATTCGCTGCATACATCAGTTCACGAAAAATCCAGCTGTCCATTCCGTCATCTGTTAATTACGCAATTATGATTAGCAACTTATGAAGCGTCGCATGAGTTCATTCACTATTGAAGGCAGTCGTTGCATGCAGATTGAAATTATCAGCCAGCCATACATAAACATCGGAAGGAAGCGTTTATTATAATATTCTGCGTCAGTTTCTCCTCCGAATTTCCCTATTCTTTGTAGCTATTTCATTGAAGACCACCTACATTTTTATCAAGCGCCCCATTAAAGTTTAGTGTTTCATTCAGCTTGTCTGGTGTATCATTCCTTGTCCAAGATACCAGAAGGATTTCGAATGAACACACGAAAGATGGGGGGAGCGAGGATTGACCATTCCAGAGAATGCTGCCTAACTTGGATTTTTCCTAGGGATTGCTCGATTTTCACTATCAAGCGCTCCATTTTTACAGGCGCCCCAATCTCAGTGGCTTTACTCAACGAATAAACATGCCTTATATCGGTCAAGCATCTTTAGAAGAATTGCATCCTCCTTTTTACTATCTCTTACCTTCTCTCACAGCATTTTCGCCATAGCTTCTCATTTAGCAGAGCTTCACCGGAAAACACCGGATAGGCGTCGTAACCCCAACAGCAACAACGTTGAGAGGGAGACCGAGTGGGGCGCGAAGAGACACGAAGATAGCCGAAGTTGTTTATTTGAGGGGCACCATAGCTCATAAAGATCAAACTGGAGAATGCGAAACGTCCCAAGACAGCTGCCTGTCTGAGATCCGTCGATGGAGAAGACTGACCCGACGGGCTGAGGCCAGCCTTATATAGGCTTCAGGCAGATCAAAAGCACATTGGTCGATCAATGACATGGGGCGAAAAATAATGTTATAAAAGCAAAACGGTCAGTTTTGCATCGCAAACAGATATCTTGGGTTGGCTCTTTAGCGCCATACTCAACAACAGGCGACAGCTGCAGCGAAAGGAACCGCTCACATGTATTGAAGCACTTCTCTTTCAAAACCAAGCATGGCTTACAGAGCACCGTTGCTATAAGACTTCTAAATTTCCAAGAAAGGAGTGGTCCTAACATTTATGATGATGGGCGAACGCTTGTTCTCACTCTCCTTCACCATATCCCAACTATGGCATCCTCAAAGCGCAGTCCAAATTTCGCAAACCTGTGCAGACTGCTTTAAAAAAGTAAATAGAAAGAGATAAAGAAGGAATGAGAAGAATCAAGTGGAAGGTTGCAGAGAGGAGGCATAACACGTTAAACTATCTGTGCACTCGAAAAAGGCGTAATGATCTTTCATGCCACAAAAACAGCGCTCCAATTTTCATATAAATGAAAATTACTTGGCGATGCTTATGCAGTCTTGCGAAGAAGGCGCAGCGCCTTTCTACATTAGGGAATGACGTCACAGCGTCTTTCTCACGTCTATGAAACTATCGCGCACAATGTTTTATCTATTGAGTATGCTTGAAGTAGATTCCATCTATCATACTTGAGCTTGGATTCAAAAAACGAGAATTGCAACTCTAGAATGAACTCAAGATTATTAGATTTAAGACAGCTTCGTTCCTCCGGAGGAAGGAAGAGTTGAAAAGCGAAGGCGCAGGCGATCATTGGAGAGAGAAAGAGGATGAGCTACCCTGGAAAATGGAAAGGAATGAAGATCGATGTTTTTATTGTTCGCTAAATTTGTGCACTGGATTTTTAGCAAAGCCTTATAGCAAAATGATAGGGACTCGCAAAGGTTCTTGCCAAGTTTGCAATCTTGAAGAGAACAAACGTTGTGGCACCGTTTTCAGAGAGAAAGGCGAGCTGCAGCATTACCTAAGTACAACAGTCTCCATATATTCAAATCGTGGATGCTAACAAAATATGCGATCGTCTTCTCAATCAGCTTGTAAGAAGTTTCTTGGAATTTAGCATTTCCACTTGTCGAAAGTGTCCTGTCCAAGAGAACAGCAAAGAGTTCTCTAATGTTTTCAAAAACTGTAATTTTGGTTTACTGAAAGGTGGATGTCTCTGAGGCATTTCGAACGCAGTGGTTGCTGGAGCGTCGCCATGCCTTCTGCCATCCGTCTGTGCAGCGAATCTTTGACGAGTGGATGAAGTTATGTTGTTCGGATGTACGACTGTTATTGTGTTGCAATAATCTAATTCATGAAAAAATAGAAACAGAGGAGAGCATCTCGCTGCCAGAGTGCCATTTTCATGCAGCAATAGAACACACACATTGCAGTGACATCATCGTCGTGCATCCACAAAAAGGGGCTTTTTTCAATGTTTTGAAGCACTAAAGACTGCGATTGCATATCGCTCAACAAGAAACCTAGAGCTATGAAAGCACTGCATACAAGCCATTTCTTCTAAAGAAACCAATCTTCATAACCAGAAGCACTCGGGTGCCGCAGTTTTTTAAAGCATTCCGAGTAAAGATAAATGAACAAGCGTTAACATGCATGAAGTGGTATGAAAACCAGGTCCGAAAAAACTTACGGAGACCTTTGACTCTCAAAAATGGAGTGACTTAGGGGTCCAGAGAAATTCTGAAAATCTGTTCTCATGACTAGATATGCGAAAACCCTACCTGTAGAAACAGCATGTATTTCAGGTTCTCCGCAAGTTTTGTTAGCTATGGAATAGCCTTCAACATGGAAGCGCTTGCTGGCACCGTGTATATCAATGTTCTCATTTTGGGAACATCTCGGTATGCGATCAATATTTTCGCCGTTATCCTCGAAAGAGCGTCGAAACGTGTTGGCAGGCGGTTGTTGCATATTGGTGCAATCACCTTCATTGTTCTCGTTATAGCCGCCGTCATGGTGGTCTACATATCTGCACGTAATCCTTTTCTTTCACTTTCTCTATTTTAATTTTCCCTGCTGTTCCTGCTCGTAAGAATCGGAAAAATTGTTTGGAGAATCAATTATAGTGATGTTGTGTCTGCACACACGCATCTAGGTGCATGTTTGCAGCTTAAGCTCATTCCATCGTACCAACACTTTGGTATGAAACTGCATTTGTACTTCTTCGTAAATGAGGCGGTTTTACGCTTTTCAAGAAATATGTGTACTGTGCTTACCAGGTTGGCAGAGCACCAAACTTCGTCCTAATAGCCAAAATCTTCACACTTTTACCGTACTTTCTGTATGTCAGGCTTTTTGATGTGCGTAGATTTGGAATTAATAAATTATTAATAAATCAGTTTAATAAATTAACAAATTCTACTGATTAATAAGTCAGACGACAGAGCCTTATTTATTAATCCGTAGAATAAAGCAAAAGTATCCGGGTGATGAACATGAGAGTATGACCACATTGGAACCCATGAAGAGAAGTATTAAAAACAAGATTCGAAAAACACCATTTATTTCCTGCCGACAAAATAACGAGTATGAGGAAGAACCAGGTGCGACTGCTAAAACAGATCGGTCAAAGGTATATCATGCAGTCAGGATCCCTTTTATCGTTTCTTATGTTTCCCAGAAGATCAGGGAGATATCTCCCAATCCGCCATCACATTCGCACAAGCTTGTTTCCCAAAGCGGTATAAAATAAGTGTATGGAGGCAACAACATATTGAAGGTGGAGATCAAAAACAATCAAAGTAGCAATGTAGTGATGCTGAAATAAATGTGTTACACCAAATCATAGTTACATCAAGTGAGAAAATTAGTAAGTTCACTGAACAAAAAAAAACTCAAATTAATAAGTGAAGAACCGAAAGAACTCCTGGTGGATTATTTATCATGTAACAGCACCTAGATCAGCCGTTGAAAAGACGAGGTTCCGTCCAACTTCGGCATCCTCGTTGATTATTAGTAGTATTCTGTAGGTGCCAGAAACGACGTTACTACTTGGAAGGATTGAAGCTGGAGATATGATGCTTGGTAGGCACGACTTACATAGGAAGTGACCTCCTATAGAATCACGTAGATTGATCGGCTTGAAAAAGATTACGGCCATTAAAATGTGATTTTTTCCGCACCTTACTTCCGATGTATTTCACGCCAACTGGTTTTTTACTTCGTCATAGAAACACGACTTTTTCGCAGGTTTGTGTGCAGCGGTACGATTGTTTCAAATATGAAGTCCATACATCGCATATTCATTTACTTCCTGTTAGCTTGTAGAACTGGCTAGTAAAGCAAGGGGAATGCAGAAGAGCATATTCTGTCAAACCCGCTTTTTCACCTGTGCAAGGTTTCATTGGTGCTCCTAGTAACCATGTCCTTCAGAGGACACTTCGATGGTCCTCTGATTTTATGGTGATTGTGATAACTTCACAACCATGCAGTCCTAAAGCGAAATTTAACTGCAAAACCTTTAAGTAATCATCTGAGTAGGCCGTAAAATGTAGGAGCGAAAAAAGCGTAAGCAGCAGCAACTCGAATCCCCTTCTTGCCCAAGCGAAGGCGTAGGAATGATGAACTTTCGAGTTCCGGATACTTCCTGCACTTTTCTCTTATAGTTTCCTCCTCATGCTAATGACTTCTCAGCAATGTTGTGAGCCGAACAAAACAAGTTTAACGGTTAGAACTATAAGCTACGCTTGATGTGAAGAAAACCGTGGCATTTCCGGTTTTTAAACGCTAAAAAGCTTCCAACGTTCAAAGAGTCGCGTTTCAAACGGCAAGGGAGTAGAAGCGTGTATTGTCGCGTTAACGCGAAACGAACGCGATCATTCGCATTCGGTGCGGCTGGGAAACAAAGCCCTTTGTGTTGTTACGGCATTGTGTGACTATATGGTATCAACAAAGGCCTGAGGAAGTGCCGAATAAGACAATGGAGGCTATTCAACTAAATAACAGAAAGGGCAGCGAACGGCTAAAGGGCATCTGATTTTCGCCGATGAACGGACATGATCAAAACAAAGAGATGGCGAATCGCGAAAATCATGCACTTTCTATTTTTGATATTGAATGGGCGTGTCAAATGTGAACTTTGGCGCCTGCGTGTGCCTTCGGTAGCCTATATAAGTGTGTGCTTAATAGTTGCTGGAGCCGCCACCACCACCTCCCTATTTCCGATCGCTACGTAATTCTCTGCATAAATCAGTCAGTATTTGCTTGTTGTCGCAACAGTTGAAGCAGCATTGTCAGCAAATTCGACAAGTGGGGGCTCAGCCGGTGAACGTGGAGATATTGGATCAGCCGGTGAACGTGGAGATATTGGATCAGCCGGTGAACGTGGAGATATTGGATCAGCGACAGCAGCGACAGAACGTGGAGATATTGGATCAGCGACAAAAGGTTTGCTTCTTAAGAAATTCGAAAAAAAAAAACGGGATGAGTGCAGGAATTAGACAAGTGGCCGGACTGACTAAGGCTAGACTGGAAAAATACCTCCTGCAGGTGAAAGCCCCAGATTTAAATGGAGATTTATCAGAGCAGCTGCAGACTTATGAGCACCAAAGGTCCCAGATAGAGGCCGCAACAAATTTGTTGTCGGATTATGAAAGACAATGGCTGCAGTTATTCGCAAACCTTACACCAGAACAAGAGAAAAAAGAGCGGGACCTGATGGCGAAAGCACAAGAAACGGGAGGCTTTCTGAATCGTCTGGAACAGGGCAGAGAACAACTTATCATACTGCAAAATTATGTTTCTCAACTACGTGTAGCGATCGCGAATCAAACTCCACGGTGAGCTCTTCTCCCTTGAGACTACCCAAGATAGAGCTTAGGAGATTCGATGGGAACAGTACCAATGGCCTGTCTTCTGGGACTGGTACCTCAGCACCATCGATAATCAACCAATTTCTGATCAACAAAAAATTGCGTATTTCGCCAGCTGTATGGTCGGGCCGGCAAAGGAATTGATTGAAGCATACCAGTTGCAAAACCCTTCATACGGTGACATTGTAAAAAGAGTCAAAGAGCGCTATGCGAATAATGAGGTAATTGTCCAGCAGCTCTATGCGCAATTAGAAAGGATCCCCAGAATTCAAGAGGGGCGACAAGTTCGTAGGCTAGTTGAAGACGTTGAAAGAATTCTTGAACTTCTCCTCCATCAGGGAGAAACGATAAATAATCGTATGATACAAAGAGAAATTGAGAAGAAACTACCCAGATGGATCCTGCAGGATCTCGAACGAAAGAAGTTGGAAGATGATTCTTGGGACGTTACGAAGCTCAGAAATTCCTTTCCAATGTAGCACTCACTCAAGAGGCTGTACACCGAATGACGTCCGAATTAGGTGGTGTTAAAATTTCGGAAAAACCACTTGTGAAAGGATCGAAACCGTTCACGCAAGGTAAGAGCACGTCGGCCCTCAGTATAGTTGCTGAACGTAAGGCGAAATCGGTACCATGCGCATTTTGTAAAATGCCCCATTTCGCTAATCAGTGTCGGAAATATTCCACAAGGGACCAAAGAATCGAGCGGTGCCGACAACTGTCGCTGTGTTTCAGATGTCTAAAGCCGTCACACCGCACCAAAGAGTGCAGAAGTCAGAAAATTTGCTTTTATTGTAAAGGCTCCCACAATGAGGCCTTTTGCCTATCAAAAAGGGACCAGAAATGGCCTAGTCAACGTTCGAGTGACCAGGTTACCCAAATGGCCATAGCAGATGGTGAAACCATCATCGAAGAAACCTCCTCGACTCCTATACCCCCTACTTCTGTAGTGGCATCAGTGAACAATCAAGTGACGGCTAGAAATAAAGGGGAAGCAACGTTACTTATGTGTGTGCACGCAACAGCGGCGGACCAGCTTCATCGAAAGCGTGAAAAGGTATTAGTATTCATCGATACCGGAAGCCAGCGCTCATTCATAACCGAAAGATTGGCTACAAAGTTGAATCTACCATTTTCACAGGTAGAGAATTTGAATCTAATGGCGTTCGCAACTCAAAGAATTAGGCCGTACAGATCGATGAGAACGACGGTAAGTCTGAAAACTATAGGTGGAAACTGGCAACCTTTCGATGTCTCAACGGTAAAACAGATAACGCACAATGTTCAGTATGCTCCTTCTCAGCTGCTCAAGCATCATTTCATTGAAAACTGGGCTTCGCTTCCGACTGTGGCTTGTGGTGATCCAGAGATTCTCATCGGCATGGATCAATTATCGAAAATTATGGAAGTTTCAACGTCGAAACCTATGACAAGTGGATTCTCGATTTACGAAACCAAACTTGGACAAATCATTGCCGGTCACGGAAGGTAAGTCAATCCGTTAACCGAAATTATTCATCGGTCAATAACACTGTGACAGTTTTATCGATTCAAGAGAAAGACCCAGTATCCCTGTTCTGGGAGTTGGAAGCCATAGGCATCAAAGATGCAAACGAGTCGAAAGACGACGAAATGGCCCAAGTTGCCTTTCAAAAAATGGTTAGTCGCGAATCTGATGGTAGAATATGCGTCGGATGGCCATGGAAGCCTGACGTACACAAGCCTTTATCAAATAATTATGGACTGTGTTGCGGTAGATTGAGGTCAATTTGGGTTCGGTTACAGAAAAATCCAGACCTACTTCAGAAGTACCATGCAATCTTCCAAGAGCAAGAGAAAAGAGGGATCATCGAGAAGGCAAAAAGAGATCCTGAACATTTGGAATATTTCATTCCCCATCAGGCGGTACTTAACCCGGATAAGAATACAACGAAAGTTCGTATCGTCCTCGATGCTAGTGCAAAGCTACGAGGGACCGCAAGCCTCAATGAACATCTTTTTAGAGGGCCAATCATCTTGCCAGATCTCGTCGGGCTTCTATTACGGTGGCGCACTCATTTAATCTCAATCACAGCAGATTTGGAAAAAGCATTTTTACAGTTAAGTCTGCGCCCGCAAGACCGAGAAGTAACGAAGTTTCTGTGGCTACAAGATATTGAGAAGCCTCCTGAGGGTGCCAATATCGTAGTATACCGGTATACAAGAGTGCCTTTCGGAATAGTGTCTTCACCTTATCTGCTCGCAGCCTCAATTAGGCATATAATGAGGGACATTGGGTCCCCACTAGCTGAAGAAATCATGGGCAACACTTACGTTGACAACGTTATCCTGGAGGCAAAAAGCGTAGACGAAGCGCTACTAAAGTATCGCAAGGCAAAAGAGTATTTTGCTTCCGCTCAAATGAACCTGAGAGAATTCATAAGAAATAGCGACGAAGTGAACGCACTAATCCCAGTCGAGGACAAACACATGCCGGGGGTAACGAAAACACTAGGAGTATCGTGGGACCCAGTGCTGGATGACATGCACATCAAACTAGACCCTTTCCCACACAGCAACCTACAAAAAGGAACAGTGATAAGAATAAGACGAATGAAAATGCCGCGTTTAAATTAGCGTTCATATTTTTGATAATAGCTCTACTGCAGATCCAATTTAGTTATGGGAAACTCTGCACCCCTTCACGCAATGGGGTGATACTGGATATCCCAGAAATTCCATGTACAGGAAGTCGAGAAATCCAGTTACCATTCTCCCCTGTAAACAATAAACTCCTAAGTGTAGTTTTCAAATCCTCCAACCTTATTGATCGAAACACAGAAGCATTTGGAGACCTATTGACCTCACTCAGAAGTATAGAATCAACGGGCTTAAATTCGGGCCTCAAACACCAAACCATTTTTGATCATATTCGTAATGAAGGAGAAGAAGCCATCATAAGTATTGAAAAAAGTCTCGGAAAAACGGCCCAGGTCATTGAATTAGAAGTGGAAGAAGCATTATCTCGCTGGAGAGCGGGAAATATTATTATTTTCATTTTTGCTACTCTTGTTGCATTTATTGCATTTTATTTCTATTATCGGTTACAATATCAGAAATATTGTTTATGCCGAAATACTTTCCGTAAAAAGCGAACTAGCCGAAAGCGTACTAAACATTCAGATTTGGCAGAAGATAGAGACTTAAGCCGAAGCCATACCAATCTTGCTGCCAAGGTTTCCGACAAGGCAGAAAAAAGAACTAAAGAAACCCCTCAGGAAATACCTATCGTAGAATTCCAACCTACAAGAGGACGGAAAGAAAAAGGCAGTTCTAAGATTTATGCATGATTATATTGTAATGTGTTTATAATCGTTGAACTTTGTCTAAACTGATCGCTGTTATGTGACAAGCCATTGTAGATTCTAACTATTACCGTGTTATTATGCATTAACATTTTCGTGCTTATAACGTACAATCATTTGTCAACATGATTGTAATCGTTGAACTTTATCTAAACTGATCGTCTTCACGTAACAAGCCATTGTAAACTTTACCCGTTACCGTGTCATTATCTACCAATATTTTTGTCCTAACAATATATCACCGTTCGTCACTGTGTTTCTAATCGTTGAACTCTGTCTAAACTGATCATTGTCATGTGACAACTATTGTAAATTTTAACCGTTACTATGTCATTATGTACTAATGTCTTCGCCTTAATAACATCACCGTTCGTCAACGACCACAAAGCGAGAGCTTCCACGCTTTTGTCGACAACCAGAAGGCAAATCGACAAGATGTGCTACTCCACTCAGTATTGGTGACATGCCCGGACTAATGGCATGCTATGCGTGCCCCATGCTTCGTCTTCCTCGGGCCGGAGTGTCGCGTTAACGCGAAACGAACGCGATCATTCGCATTCGGTGCGGCTGGGAAACAAAGCCCTTTGTGTTGTTACGGCATTGTGTGACTATATTGTATCAACAAAGGCCTGAGGAAGTGCCGAATAAGACAATGGAGGCTATTCAACTAAATAACAGAAAGGGCAGCGAACGGCTAAAGGGCATCTGATTTTCGCCGATGAACGGACATGATCAAAACAAAGAGATGGCGAATCGCGAAAATCATGCACTTTCTATTTTTGATATTGAATGGGCGTGTCAAATGTGAACTTTGGCGCCTGCGTGTGCCTTCGGTAGCCTATATAAGTGTGTGCTTAATAGTTGCTGGAGCCGCCACCACCACCTCCCTATTTCCGATCGCTACGTAATTCTCTGCATAAATCAGTCAGTATTTGCTTGTTGTCGCAACAGTTGAAGCAGCATTGTCAGCAAATTCGACAAGTGGGGGCTCAGCCGGTGAACGTGGAGATATTGGATCAGCCGGTGAACGTGGAGATATTGGATCAGCCGTGAACGTGGAGATATTGGATCAGCGACAGCAGCGACAGAACGTGGAGATATTGGATCAGCGACAAAAGGTTTGCTTCTTAAGAAATTCGAAAAAAAAAAACGGGGATGAGTGCAGGAATTAGACAAGTGGCCGGACTGACTAAGGCTAGACTGGAAAAATACCTCCTGCAGGTGAAAGCCCCAGATTTAAATGGAGATTTATCAGAGCAGCTGCAGACTTATGAGCACCAAAGGTCCCAGATAGAGGCCGCAACAAATTTGTTGTCGGATTATGAAAGACAATGGCTGCAGTTATTCGCAAACCTTACACCAGAACAAGAGAAAAAAGAGCGGGACCTGATGGCGAAAGCACAAGAAACGGGAGGCTTTCTGAATCGTCTGGAACAGGGCAGAGAACAACTTATCATACTGCAAAATTATGTTTCTCAACTACGTGTAGCGATCGCGAATCAAACTCCACGGTGAGCTCTTCTCCCTTGAGACTACCCAAGATAGAGCTTAGGAGATTCGATGGGAACAGTACCAATTGGCCTGTCTTCTGGGACTGGTACCTCAGCACCATCGATAATCAACCAATTTCTGATCAACAAAAAATTGCGTATTTCGCCAGCTGTATGGTCGGGCCGGCAAAGGAATTGATTGAAGCATACCAGTTGCAAAACCCTTCATACGGTGACATTGTAAAAAGAGTCAAAGAGCGCTATGCGAATAATGAGGTAATTGTCCAGCAGCTCTATGCGCAATTAGAAAGGATCCCCAGAATTCAAGAGGGGCGACAAGTTCGTAGGCTAGTTGAAGACGTTGAAAGAATTCTTGAACTTCTCCTCCATCAGGAGAAACGATAAATAATCGTATGATACAAAGAGAAATTGAGAAGAAACTACCCAGATGGATCCTGCAGGATCTCGAACGAAAGAAGTTGGAAGATGATTCTTGGGACGTTACGAAGCTCAGAAAATTCCTTTCCAATGTAGCACTCACTGAAGAGGCTGTACACCGAATGACGTCCGAATTAGGTGGTGTTAAAATTTCGGAAAAACCACTTGTGAAAGGATCGAAACCGTTCACGCAAGGTAAGAGCACGTCGGCCCTCAGTATAGTTGCTGAACGTAAGGCGAAATCGGTACCATGCGCATTTTGTAAAATGCCCCATTTCGCTAATCAGTGTCGGAAATATTCCACAAGGGACCAAAGAATCGAGCGGTGCCGACAACTGTCGCTGTGTTTCAGATGTCTAAAGCCGTCACACCGCACCAAAGAGTGCAGAAGTCAGAAAATTTGCTTTTATTGTAAAGGCTCCCACAATGAGGCCTTTTGCCTATCAAAAAGGGACCAGAAATGGCCTAGTCAACGTTCGAGTGACCAGGTTACCCAAATGGCCATAGCAGATGGTGAAACCATCATCGAAGAAACCTCCTCGACTCCTATACCCCCTACTTCTGTAGTGGCATCAGTGAACAATCAAGTGACGGCTAGAAATAAAGGGGAAGCAACGTTACTTATGTGTGTGCACGCAACAGCGGCGGACCAGCTTCATCGAAAGCGTGAAAAGGTATTAGTATTCATCGATACCGGAAGCCAGCGCTCATTCATAACCGAAAGATTGGCTACAAAGTTGAATCTACCATTTTCACAGGTAGAGAATTTGAATCTAATGGCGTTCGCAACTCAAAGAATTAGGCCGTACAGATCGATGAGAACGACGGTAAGTCTGAAAACTATAGGTGGAAACTGGCAACCTTTCGATGTCTCAACGGTAAAACAGATAACGCACAATGTTCAGTATGCTCCTTCTCAGCTGCTCAAGCATCATTTCATTGAAAACTGGGCTTCGCTTCCGACTGTGGCTTGTGGTGATCCAGAGATTCTCATCGGCATGGATCAATTATCGAAAATTATGGAAGTTTCAACGTCGAAACCTATGACAAGTGGATTCTCGATTTACGAAACCAAACTTGGACAAATCATTGCCGGTCACGGAAGGTAAGTCAATCCGTTAACCGAAATTATTCATCGGTCAATAACACTGTGACAGTTTTATCGATTCAAGAGAAAGACCCAGTATCCCTGTTCTGGGAGTTGGAAGCCATAGGCATCAAAGATGCAAACGAGTCGAAAGACGACGAAATGGCCCAAGTTGCCTTTCAAAAAATGGTTAGTCGCGAATCTGATGGTAGAATATGCGTCGGATGGCCATGGAAGCCTGACGTACACAAGCCTTTATCAAATAATTATGGACTGTGTTGCGGTAGATTGAGGTCAATTTGGGTTCGGTTACAGAAAAATCCAGACCTACTTCAGAAGTACCATGCAATCTTCCAAGAGCAAGAGAAAAGAGGGATCATCGAGAAGGCAAAAAGAGATCCTGAACATTTGGAATATTTCATTCCCCATCAGGCGGTACTTAACCCGGATAAGAATACAACGAAAGTTCGTATCGTCCTCGATGCTAGTGCAAAGCTACGAGGGACCGCAAGCCTCAATGAACATCTTTTTAGAGGGCCAATCATCTTGCCAGATCTCGTCGGGCTTCTATTACGGTGGCGCACTCATTTAATCTCAATCACAGCAGATTTGGAAAAAGCATTTTTACAGTTAAGTCTGCGCCCGCAAGACCGAGAAGTAACGAAGTTTCTGTGGCTACAAGATATTGAGAAGCCTCCTGAGGGTGCCAATATCGTAGTATACCGGTATACAAGAGTGCCTTTCGGAATAGTGTCTTCACCTTATCTGCTCGCAGCCTCAATTAGGCATATAATGAGGGACATTGGGTCCCCACTAGCTGAAGAAATCATGGGCAACACTTACGTTGACAACGTTATCCTGGAGGCAAAAAGCGTAGACGAAGCGCTACTAAAGTATCGCAAGGCAAAAGAGTATTTTGCTTCCGCTCAAATGAACCTGAGAGAATTCCTAAGAAATAGCGACGAAGTGAACGCACTAATCCCAGTCGAGGACAAACACATGCCGGGGTAACGAAAACACTAGGAGTATCGTGGGACCCATGCTGGATGACATGCACATCAAACTAGGACCCCTTCCCACACAGCAACCTACAAAAAGGAACAGTGATAAGAATAAGACGAATGAAAATGCCGCGTTTAAATTAGCGTTCATATTTTTGATAATAGCTCTACTGCAGATCCAATTTAGTTATGGGAAACTCTGCACCCCTTCACGCAATGGGGTGATACTGGATATCCCAGAAATTCCATGTACAGGAAGTCGAGAAATCCAGTTACCATTCTCCCCTGTAAACAATAAACTCCTAAGTGTAGTTTTCAAATCCTCCAACCTTATTGATCGAAACACAGAAGCATTTGGAGACCTATTGACCTCACTCAGAAGTATAGAATCAACGGGCTTAAATTCGGGCCTCAAACACCAAACCATTTTTGATCATATTCGTAATGAAGGAGAAGAAGCCATCATAAGTATTGAAAAAAGTCTCGGAAAAACGGCCCAGGTCATTGAATTAGAAGTGGAAGAAGCATTATCTCGCTGGAGAGCGGGAAATATTATTATTTTCATTTTTGCTACTCTTGTTGCATTTATTGCATTTTATTTCTATTATCGGTTACAATATCAGAAATATTGTTTATGCCGAAATACTTTCCGTAAAAAGCGAACTAGCCGAAAGCGTACTAAACATTCAGATTTGGCAGAAGATAGAGACTTAATCCGAAGCCATACCAATCTTGCTGCCAAGGTTTCCGACAAGGCAGAAAAAAGAACTAAAGAAACCCCTCAGGAAATACCTATCGTAGAATTCCAACCTACAAGAGGACGGAAAGAAAAAGGCAGTTCTAAGATTTATGCATGATTATATTGTAATGTGTTTATAATCGTTGAACTTTGTCTAAACTGATCGCTGTTATGTGACAAGCCATTGTAGATTCTAACTATTACCGTGTTATTATGCATTAACATTTTCGTGCTTATAACGTACAATCATTTGTCAACATGATTGTAATCGTTGAACTTTATCTAAACTGATCGTCTTCACGTAACAAGCCATTGTAAACTTTACCCGTTACCGTGTCATTATCTACCAATATTTTTGTCCTAACAATATATCACCGTTCGTCACTGTGTTTCTAATCGTTGAACTCTGTCTAAACTGATCATTGTCATGTGACAACTATTGTAAATTTTAACCGTTACTATGTCATTATGTACTAATGTCTTCGCCTTAATAACATCACCGTTCGTCAACGACCACAAAGCGAGAGCTTCCACGCTTTTGTCGACAACCAGAAGGCAAATCGACAAGATGTGCTACTCCACTCAGTATTGGTGACATGCCCGGACTAATGGCATGCTATGCGTGCCCCATGCTTCGTCTTCCTCGGGCCGGAGTGTCGCGTTAACGCGAAACGAACGCGATCATTCGCATTCGGTGCGGCTGGGAAACAAAGCCCTTTGTGTTGTTACGGCATTGTGTGACTATATTGTATCAACAAAGGCCTGAGGAAGTGCCGAATAAGACAATGGAGGCTATTCAACTAAATAACAGAAAGGGCAGCGAACGGCTAAAGGCATCTGATTTTCGCCGATGAACGGACATGATCAAAACAAAGAGAGGGCGAATCGCGAAAATCATGCACTTTCTATTTTTGATATTGAATGGGCGTGTCAAATGTGAACTTTGGCGCCTGCGTGTGCCTTCGGTAGCCTATATAAGTGTGTGCTTAATAGTTGCTGGAGCCGCCACCACCACCTCCCTATTTCCGATCGCTACGTAATTCTCTGCATAAATCAGTCAGTATTTGCTTGTTGTCGCAACAGTTGAAGCAGCATTGTCAGCAAATTCGACAAGTGGGGGCTCAGCCGGTGAACGTGGAGATATTGGATCAGCCGGTGAACGTGGAGATATTGGATCAGCGACAGCAGCGACAGAACGTGGAGATATTGGATCAGCGACAAAAGGTTTGTTTCTTAAGAAATTCGAAAAAAAAAAACGGGATGAGTGCAGGAATTAGACAAGTGGCCGGACTGACTAAGGCTAGACTGGAAAAATACCTCCTGCAGGTGAAAGCCCCAGATTTAAATGGAGATTTATCAGAGCAGCTGCAGACTTATGAGCACCAAAGGTCCCAGATAGAGGCCGCAACAAATTTGTTGTCGGATTATGAAAGACAATGGCTGCAGTTATTCGCAAACCTTACACCAGAACAAGAGAAAAAAAGCGGGACCTGATGGCGAAAGCACAAGAAACGGAGGCTTTCTGAATCGTCTGGAACAGGGCAGAGAACAACTTATCATACTGCAAAATTATGTTTCTCAACTACGTGTAGCGATCGCGAATCAAACTCCACGGTGAGCTCTTCTCCCTTGAGACTACCCAAGATAGAGCTTAGGAGATTCGATGGGAACAGTACCAATTGGCCTGTCTTCTGGGACTGGTACCTCAGCACCATCGATAATCAACCAATTTCTGATCAACAAAAAATTGCGTATTTCGCCAGCTGTATGGTCGGGCCGGCAAAGGAATTGATTGAAGCATACCAGTTGCAAAACCCTTCATACGGTGACATTGTAAAAAGAGTCAAAGAGCGCTATGCGAATAATGAGGTAATTGTCCAGCAGCTCTATGCGCAATTAGAAAGGATCCCCAGAATTCAAGAGGGGCGACAAGTTCGTAGGCTAGTTGAAGACGTTGAAAGAATTCTTGAACTTCTCCTCCATCAGGGAGAAACGATAAATAATCGTATGATACAAAGAGAAATTGAGAAGAAACTACCCAGATGGATCCTGCAGGATCTCGAACGAAAGAAGTTGGAAGATGATTCTTGGGACGTTACGAAGCTCAGAAAATTCCTTTCCAATCTAGCACTCACTCAAGAGGCTGTACACCGAATGACGTCCGAATTAGGTGGTGTTAAAATTTCGGAAAAACCACTTGTGAAAGGATCGAAACCGTTCACGCAAGGTAAGAGCACGTCGGCCCTCAGTATAGTTGCTGAACGTAAGGCGAAATCGGTACCATGCGCATTTTGTAAAATGCCCCATTTCGCTAATCAGTGTCGGAAATATTCCACAAGGGACCAAAGAATCGAGCGGTGCCGACAACTGTCGCTGTGTTTCAGATGTCTAAAGCCGTCACACCGCACCAAAGAGTGCAGAAGTCAGAAAATTTGCTTTTATTGTAAAGGCTCCCACAATGAGGCCTTTTGCCTATCAAAAAGGGACCAGAAATGGCCTAGTCAACGTTCGAGTGACCAGGTTACCCAAATGGCCATAGCAGATGGTGAAACCATCATCGAAGAAACCTCCTCGACTCCTATACCCCCTACTTCTGTAGTGGCATCAGTGAACAATCAAGTGACGGCTAGAAATAAAGGGGAAGCAACGTTACTTATGTGTGTGCACGCAACAGCGGCGGACCAGCTTCATCGAAAGCGTGAAAAGGTATTAGTATTCATCGATACCGGAAGCCAGCGCTCATTCATAACCGAAAGATTGGCTACAAAGTTGAATCTACCATTTTCACAGGTAGAGAATTTGAATCTAATGGCGTTCGCAACTCAAAGAATTAGGCCGTACAGATCGATGAGAACGACGGTAAGTCTGAAAACTATAGGTGGAAACTGGCAACCTTTCGATGTCTCAACGGTAAAACAGATAACGCACAATGTTCAGTATGCTCCTTCTCAGCTGCTCAAGCATCATTTCATTGAAAACTGGGCTTCGCTTCCGACTGTGGCTTGTGGTGATCCAGAGATTCTCATCGGCATGGATCAATTATCGAAAATTATGGAAGTTTCAACGTCGAAACCTATGACAAGTGGATTCTCGATTTACGAAACCAAACTTGGACAAATCATTGCCGGTCACGGGAAGGTGAGTCAATCCGTTAACCGAAATTATTCATCGGTCAATAACACTGTGACAGTTTTATCGATTCAAGAGAAAGACCCAGTATCCCTGTTCTGGGAGTTGGAAGCCATAGGCATCAAAGATGCAAACGAGTCGAAAGACGACGAAATGGCCCAAGTTGCCTTTCAAAAAATGGTTAGTCGCGAATCTGATGGTAGAATATGCGTCGGATGGCCATGGAAGCCTGACGTACACAAGCCTTTATCAAATAATTATGGACTGTGTTGCGGTAGATTGAGGTCAATTTGGGTTCGGTTACAGAAAAATCCAGACCTACTTCAGAAGTACCATGCAATCTTCCAAGAGCAAGAGAAAAGAGGGATCATCGAGAAGGCAAAAAGAGATCCTGAACATTTGGAATATTTCATTCCCCATCAGGCGGTACTTAACCCGGATAAGAATACAACGAAAGTTCGTATCGTCCTCGATGCTAGTGCAAAGCTACGAGGGACCGCAAGCCTCAATGAACATCTTTTTAGAGGGCCAATCATCTTGCCAGATCTCGTCGGGCTTCTATTACGGTGGCGCACTCATTTAATCTCAATCACAGCAGATTTGGAAAAAGCATTTTTACAGTTAAGTCTGCGCCCGCAAGACCGAGAAGTAACGAAGTTTCTGTGGCTACAAGATATTGAGAAGCCTCCTGAGGGTGCCAATATCGTAGTATACCGGTATACAAGAGTGCCTTTCGGAATAGTGTCTTCACCTTATCTGCTCGCAGCCTCAATTAGGCATATAATGAGGGACATTGGGTCCCCACTAGCTGAAGAAATCATGGGCAACACTTACGTTGACAACGTTATCCTGGAGGCAAAAAGCGTAGACGAAGCGCTACTAAAGTATCGCAAGGCAAAAGAGTATTTTGCTTCCGCTCAAATGAACCTGAGCGAGTTCCTAACAAATAGCGACGAAGTGAACGCACTAATCCCAGTCGAGGACAAACACATGCCGGGGGTAACGAAAATACTCGGAGTAGCGTGGGACCCAATGCTGGATAACATGCACATCAAACTAGGACCCCTTCCCACACAGCAACCTACAAAAAGGAACAATGATAAGAATAAGACGAATGAAAATGCCGTATTTAAATTACTGTTCATATTTTTGATAACAGCTCTACTGCAGACCCAATTTAGTTATGAGAAACTCTGCACCCCTCACGCAATGGGGTGATACTGGATATCCCAGAAATTCCATGTACAGGAAGTCGAGAAATCCAGTTACCATTCTCCCCTGTAAACAATAAACTCCTAAGTGTAGTTTTCAAATCCTCCAACCTTATTGATCGAAACACAGAAGCATTTGGAGACCTATTGACCTCACTCAGAAGTATAGAATCAACGGGCTTAAATTCGGGCCTCAAACACCAAACCATTTTTGATCATATTCGTAATGAAGGAGAAGAAGCCATCATAAGTATTGAAAAAAGTCTCGGAAAAACGGCCCAGGTCATTGAATTAGAAGTGGAAGAAGCATTATCTCGCTGGAGAGCGGGAAATATTATTATTTTCATTTTTGCTACTCTTGTTGCATTTATTGCATTTTATTTCTATTATCGGTTACAATATCAGAAATATTGTTTATGCCGAAATACTTTCCGTAAAAAGCGAACTAGCCGAAAGCGTACTAAACATTCAGATTTGGCAGAAGATAGAGACTTAAGCCGAAGCCATACCAATCTTGCTGCCAAGGTTTCCGACAAGGCAGAAAAAAGAACTAAAGAAACCCCTCAGGAAATACCTATCGTAGAATTCCAACCTACAAGAGGACGGAAAGAAAAAGGCAGTTCTAAGATTTATGCATGATTATATTGTAATGTGTTTATAATCGTTGAACTTTGTCTAAACTGATCGCTGTTATGTGACAAGCCATTGTAGATTCTAACTATTACCGTGTTATTATGCATTAACATTTTCGTGCTTATAACGTACAATCATTTGTCAACATGATTGTAATCGTTGAACTTTATCTAAACTGATCGTCTTCACGTAACAAGCCATTGTAAACTTTACCCGTTACCGTGTCATTATCTACCAATATTTTTGTCCTAACAATATATCACCGTTCGTCACTGTGTTTCTAATCGTTGAACTCTGTCTAAACTGATCATTGTCATGTGACAACTATTGTAAATTTTAACCGTTACTATGTCATTATGTACTAATGTCTTCGCCTTAATAACATCACCGTTCGTCAACGACCACAAAGCGAGAGCTTCCACGCTTTTGTCGACAACCAGAAGGCAAATCGACAAGATGTGCTACTCCACTCAGTATTGGTGACATGCCCGGACTAATGGCATGCTATGCGTGCCCCATGCTTCGTCTTCCTCGGGCCGGAGTGTCGCGTTAACGCGAAACGAACGCGATCATTCGCATTCGGTGCGGCTGGGAAACAAAGCCCTTTGTGTTGTTACGGCATTGTGTGACTATATTGTATCAACAAAGGCCTGAGGAAGTGCCGAATAAGACAATGGAGGCTATTCAACTAAATAACAGAAAGGGCAGCGAACGGCTAAAGGGCATCTGATTTTCGCCGATGAACGGACATGATCAAAACAAAGAGATGGCGAATCGCGAAAATCATGCACTTTCTATTTTTGATATTGAATGGGCGTGTCAAATGTGAACTTTGGCCCTGCGTGTGCCTTCGGTAGCCTATATAAGTGTGTGCTTAATAGTTGCTGGAGCCGCCACCACCACCTCCCTATTTCCGATCGCTACGTAATTCTCTGCATAAATCAGTCAGTATTTGCTTGTTGTCGCAACAGTTGAAGCAGCATTGTCAGCAAATTCGACAAGTGGGGGCTCAGCCGGTGAACGTGGAGATATGGATCAGCCGGTGAACGTGGAGATATTGGATCAGCGACAGCAGCGACAGAACGTGGAGATATTGGATCAGCGACAAAAGGTTTGTTTCTTAAGAAATTCGAAAAAAAAAACGGGGATGAGTGCAGGAATTAGACAAGTGGCCGGACTGACTAAGGCTAGACTGGAAAAATACCTCCTGCAGGTGAAAGCCCCAGATTTAAATGGAGATTTATCAGAGCAGCTGCAGACTTATGAGCACCAAAGGTCCCAGATAGAGGCCGCAACAAATTTGTTGTCGGATTATGAAAGACAATGGCTGCAGTTATTCGCAAACCTTACACCAGAACAAGAGAAAAAAGAGCGGGACCTGATGGCGAAAGCACAAGAAACGGGAGGCTTTCTGAATCGTCTGGAACAGGGCAGAGAACAACTTATCATACTGCAAAATTATGTTTCTCAACTACGTGTAGCGATCGCGAATCAAACTCCACGGTGAGCTCTTCTCCCTTGAGACTACCCAAGATAGAGCTTAGGAGATTCGATGGGAACAGTACCAATTGGCCTGTCTTTTGGACTGGTACCTCAGCACCATCGATAATCAACCAATTTCTGATCAACAAAAAATTGCGTATTTCGCCAGCTGTATGGTCGGGCCGGCAAAGGAATTGATTGAAGCATACCAGTTGCAAAACCCTTCATACGGTGACATTGTAAAAAGAGTCAAAGAGCGCTATGCGAATAATGAGGTAATTGTCCAGCAGCTCTATGCGCAATTAGAAAGGATCCCCAGAATTCAAGAGGGGCGACAAGTTCGTAGGCTAGTTGAAGACGTTGAAAGAATTCTTGAACTTCTCCTCCATCAGGGAGAAACGATAAATAATCGTATGATACAAAGAGAAATTGAGAAGAAACTACCCAGATGGATCCTGCAGGATCTCGAACGAAAGAAGTTGGAAGATGATTCTTGGGACGTTACGAAGCTCAGAAAATTCCTTTCCAATGTAGCACTCACTCAAGAGGCTGTACACCGAATGACGTCCGAATTAGGTGGTGTTAAAATTTCGGAAAAACCACTTGTGAAAGGATCGAAACCGTTCACGCAAGGTAAGAGCACGTCGGCCCTCAGTATAGTTGCTGAACGTAAGGCGAAATCGGTACCATGCGCATTTTGTAAAATGCCCCATTTCGCTAATCAGTGTCGGAAATATTCCACAAGGGACCAAAGAATCGAGCGGTGCCGACAACTGTCGCTGTGTTTCAGATGTCTAAAGCCGTCACACCGCACCAAAGAGTGCAGAAGTCAGAAAATTTGCTTTTATTGTAAAGGCTCCCACAATGAGGCCTTTTGCCTATCAAAAAGGGACCAGAAATGGCCTAGTCAACGTTCGAGTGACCAGGTTACCCAAATGGCCATAGCAGATGGTGAAACCATCATCGAAGAAACCTCCTCGACTCCTATACCCCCTACTTCTGTAGTGGCATCAGTGACAATCAAGTGACGGCTAGAAATAAAGGGGAAGCAACGTTACTTATGTGTGTGCACGCAACAGCGGCGGACCAGCTTCATCGAAAGCGTGAAAAGGTATTAGTATTCATCGATACCGGAAGCCAGCGCTCATTCATAACCGAAAGATTGGCTACAAAGTTGAATCTACCATTTTCACAGGTAGAGAATTTGAATCTAATGGCGTTCGCAACTCAAAGAATTAGGCCGTACAGATCGATGAGAACGACGGTAAGTCTGAAAACTATAGGTGGAAACTGGCAACCTTTCGATGTCTCAACGGTAAAACAGATAACGCACAATGTTCAGTATGCTCCTTCTCAGCTGCTCAAGCATCATTTCATTGAAAACTGGGCTTCGCTTCCGACTGTGGCTTGTGGTGATCCAGAGATTCTCATCGGCATGGATCAATTATCGAAAATTATGGAAGTTTCAACGTCGAAACCTATGACAAGTGGATTCTCGATTTACGAAACCAAACTTGGACAAATCATTGCCGGTCACGGAAGGTAAGTCAATCCGTTAACCGAAATTATTCATCGGTCAATAACACTGTGACAGTTTTATCGATTCAAGAGAAAGACCCAGTATCCCTGTTCTGGGAGTTGGAAGCCATAGGCATCAAAGATGCAAACGAGTCGAAAGACGACGAAATGGCCCAAGTTGCCTTTCAAAAAATGGTTAGTCGCGAATCTGATGGTAGAATATGCGTCGGATGGCCATGGAAGCCTGACGTACACAAGCCTTTATCAAATAATTATGGACTGTGTTGCGGTAGATTGAGGTCAATTTGGGTTCGGTTACAGAAAAATCCAGACCTACTTCAGAAGTACCATGCAATCTTCCAAGAGCAAGAGAAAAGAGGGATCATCGAGAAGGCAAAAAGAGATCCTGAACATTTGGAATATTTCATTCCCCATCAGGCGGTACTTAACCCGGATAAGAATACAACGAAAGTTCGTATCGTCCTCGATGCTAGTGCAAAGCTACGAGGGACCGCAAGCCTCAATGAACATCTTTTTAGAGGGCCAATCATCTTGCCAGATCTCGTCGGCTTCTATTACGGTGGCGCACTCATTTAATCTCAATCACAGCAGATTTGGAAAAAGCATTTTTACAGTTAAGTCTGCGCCCGCAAGACCGAGAAGTAACGAAGTTTCTGTGGCTACAAGATATTGAGAAGCCTCCTGAGGGTGCCAATATCGTAGTATACCGTATATACAAGAGTGCCTTTCGGAATAGTGTCTTCACCTTATCTGCTCGCAGCCTCAATTAGGCATATAATGAGGGACATTGGGTCCCCACTAGCTGAAGAAATCATGGGCAACACTTACGTTGACAACGTTATCCTGGAGGCAAAAAGCGTAGACGAAGCGCTACTAAAGTATCGCAAGGCAAAAGAGTATTTTGCTTCCGCTCAAATGAACCTGAGCGAGTTCCTAACAAATAGCGACGAAGTGAACGCACTAATCCCAGTCGAGGACAAACACATGCCGGGGGTAACGAAAATACTCGGAGTAGCGTGGGACCCAATGCTGGATAACATGCACATCAAACTAGGACCCCTTCCCACACAGCAACCTACAAAAAGAACAATGATAAGAATAAGACGAATGAAAATGCCGTATTTAAATTACTGTTCATATTTTTGATAACAGCTCTACTGCAGACCCAATTTAGTTATGAGAAACTCTGCACCCCTTCACGCAATGGGGTGATACTGGATATCCCAGAAATTCCATGTACAGGAAGTCGAGAAATCCAGTTACCATTCTCCCCTGTAAACAATAAACTCCTAAGTGTAGTTTTCAAATCCTCCAACCTTATTGATCGAAACACAGAAGCATTTGGAGACCTATGACCTCACTCAGAAGTATAGAATCAACGGGCTTAAATTCGGGCCTCAAACACCAAACCATTTTTGATCATATTCGTAATGAAGGAGAAGAAGCCATCATAAGTATTGAAAAAAGTCTCGGAAAAACGGCCCAGGTCATTGAATTAGAAGTGGAAGAAGCATTATCTCGCTGGAGAGCGGGAAATATTATTATTTTCATTTTTGCTACTCTTGTTGCATTTATTGCATTTTATTTCTATTATCGGTTACAATATCAGAAATATTGTTTATGCCGAAATACTTTCCGTAAAAAGCGAACTAGCCGAAAGCGTACTAAACATTCAGATTTGGCAGAAGATAGAGACTTAAGCCGAAGCCATACCAATCTTGCTGCCAAGGTTTCCGACAAGGCAGAAAAAAGAACTAAAGAAACCCCTCAGGAAATACCTATCGTAGAATTCCAACCTACAAGAGGACGGAAAGAAAAGGCAGTTCTAAGATTTACGCATGATTATATTGTAATGTGTTTATAATCGTTGAACTTTGTCTAAACTGATCGCTGTTATGTGACAAGCCATTGTAGATTCTAACTATTACCGTGTTATTATGCATTAACATTTTCGTGCTTATAACGTACAATCATTTGTCAACATGATTGTAATCGTTGAACTTTATCTAAACTGATCGTCTTCACGTAACAAGCCATTGTAAACTTTACCCGTTACCGTGTCATTATCTACCAATATTTTTGTCCTAACAATATATCACCGTTCGTCACTGTGTTTCTAATCGTTGAACTCTGTCTAAACTGATCATTGTCATGTGACAACTATTGTAAATTTTAACCGTTACTATGTCATTATGTACTATGTCTTCGCCTTAATAACATCACCGTTCGTCAACGACCACAAAGCGAGAGCTTCCACGCTTTTGTCGACAACCAGAAGGCAAATCGACAAGATGTGCTACTCCACTCAGTATTGGTGACATGCCCGGACTAATGGCATGCTATGCGTGCCCCATGCTTCGTCTTCCTCGGGCCGGAGTGTCGCGTTAACGCGAAACGAACGCGATCATTCGCATTCGGTGCGGCTGGGAAACAAAGCCCTTTGTGTTGTTACGGCATTGTGTGACTATATTGTATCAACAAAGGCCTGAGGAAGTGCCGAATAAGACAATGGAGGCTATTCAACTAAATAACAGAAAGGGCAGCGAACGGCTAAAGGGCATCTGATTTTCGCCGATGAACGGACATGATCAAAACAAAGAGATGGCGAATCGCGAAAATCATGCACTTTCTATTTTTGATATTGAATGGGCGTGTCAAATGTGAACTTTGGCGCCTGCGTGTGCCTTCGGTAGCCTATATAAGTGTGTGCTTAATAGTTGCTGGAGCCGCCACCACCACCTCCCTATTTCCGATCGCTACGTAATTCTCTGCATAAATCAGTCAGTATTTGCTTGTTGTCGCAACAGTTGAAGCAGCATTGTCAGCAAATTCGACATGTATGGACAGTAGTGGAATAGGGGATTCTCGCATAGAAACGTCAGCATTAAACAACAATGTCGAAACGCGTTGAAATACATGAATAACTTGAAGATGATAAGGTCCGAAGCAGTGTAAACTGCAGGCACATGGAATCGCATCTTCGCCGTTCATACTTGTGCCGCAATTCTTCGCGAGTATTTTTTGCATTTGCCTAGTTTTCAATGAACGAAGGCTGATACGTCGTGGTTGGGCAGCGTGCCAGGTGCTTCCCGTTCTGTCTCGCCATAGAACGTCGCATCTATTTGTACCACCTGCCCTGTCTTATTGACAGAATAGAACGGTCTGAGACATACGATAGGGAAGTGTAGTCTGGCTAAGATGTGTGTACGGTCGCTTCCTTTGCTGCGGATACCACGTCTCCAATGATCGAGTCAACAATTGCACATGATATCATCATGTGCGATTGGGTTTCGCAAACCTTTAGACCGTTACAGCACTCGACATTGCACAGCTCCCATCGTTCTGTCCCAGCGAATCGAGCTGTTAAACTCAATCGCCGTCCTCAAGGCTGACAAAAAACCCAAAATGACGTAACCATTTTATAAAAAATAGCGCTATTCCTTACACCTCGTAAACAGCTGGAAGCAGTTTAATGGAATACATCATCCACTTTTCATAGGCCTCATCAAAGTGTGCTTTATACCTGCTGCATTTGACGACGTCGTCAACAAAGCAGCATGTGTTTAGTATCGGAATAGCAAAATAGCACGGAAACTCCAAAATGAATGTGCCCTATGAACGTATGAGACGAAATAGTGCCGAAATTTGTCGAATAGCCCCACACTCTACAATCGCGGTAAGCCAAAAGGCGCTCTATAATAAGGCAATGTAATACTAGTGATTAAGAGTAATTTTGCGATACCGTGGGTGATTACTGTATTTCCGCTTCAGGCAACCTGAGTTCAAAAGGGAGAACTTTGCATTTGCAAATGAAATAGAACAATTGCAGCATATGCATGCAAAGCCAAGTGTGCTGCAGGGTGTTAACACTGTAGCCTCATCCATCATCGCAGGTCAACAACATCCTAGCTGTCATCTTCTACCGCTGCCGATGCATTACTGGTGTTTTCTTTAGTGTAAACTCTACTATTACTGCATATCTGAAAGACGTGTCAGAATCACTGAGTAAGCCGTTCGCAATCACTGGGCCCATAATTGTTGGCATGCCGAAAACGGCTGATCTACGTATTACAGAAAGCTATATCTAAATGCTATTCTAAACGCTATATGTTACAGAAAATCGTAAGCCATTTTACCATTTCGTTTATGTTATCTCAAGAAGCTTTCGCTCGATTCGGGTCACTTTTTCTTTAAAATGTTGGAAATTCCATGCTAACGGGGCTTATTGTTTTTGGTGGATGTCGTGCGCCTCTGGATTGAGATATTCTGGATAATATGGATTTTCCATAGTTAAGCATTTTGCCGATATCTTTTTGTGTGTTTGTCGCAATGTGTTCGCGTTTTTGCGTTACATGCGCAATCATGTGCGCATGTTATCGGCTATATGTGAAGTTACGAAAAAAATCCTGAATATGAAAATTCTTCCAAAATGTTGCAAATGTATGGAAACCAATCCGGAAACGTTTATATCTTTGTGAATTTTGCATTTTTTGTGCGACTTCATTAGAACCTCCTGCGAATGGGGGATCGTAGATGCCGGTGAAGAAAACGCGAGCAAAATTAGCGATGCTTGTGAGATATTCATTGGGGATCCTGAAAATGCTTTTTTCGCCATATCCACGCTCCCGTTGGGTGAATTGAGCTGGAAGTTTTTCTTCTGCGGATGGGCTGCGGTGGGGAAGTGGATTCCTGGAAAAGTTTCCCGATCCGATGAAAAAATCTGGCAAATTGCCAACTTCATTTTTTGCAACTTTTTCTCCGTCATGCCACCGTTTCCTCATCAACTACATTTTTCCACATCTCCTCAAGAGTATTGCAGAAAAAAATATTTCGTTCCATACGACCCTGTATCTTCAGGACATTCTGGATTCTTAATGTTTTCGGTCATAACTCTTTTCGGCATAAACGGAGGCGTGCGCGCATTGCGCCGTTCGACGTTCATGCAACTTCCTTTCTAATAGTCTATATCATGCTTGGCTGTCTATGGCGCAAATCATTAAATTTGCATTTGGTGGGGAAATAGTACGCAAAAGTGAGAGAGACAGACAAATCACGTTGTGCCTTCACCCCAATTCCGAACGGATGTGGAAGGCGTTTTTTTTTTTGTTGCAATCAGCATTCACTTTTATACCGAACGTGGTAGGACATTGCGATGAATATGGGAGAAAGGAAGCGAAAAACAGTGATTTCCTGTAATGGTGATTTATTCTTGTCACGGCTTCACCTGCATAACTGTGCTTCATTGACGTTATCACTCGCACTGAAGTGAATGTGGACAGTGTGTGCGTGGCGAAGTGGTTAGTGCGTGGAAGTGTGGTATGGAGTCGTGGCGGTCCAATACCGAGTGTTGTCGATCGTCTCCGACTTCAACTCTCTCCATCATTACCCCCATAAAGCCAGACTCTTTCATAGCAGCAACTACATCCCTATGAAGGGGAGGTCAAGGAGCATCAGTCCTCCCTGACCTTCATATTAGCACTGAAATAAAAAATATAGTTAATAGGTTCGTATCCCCACTTCTACCTGCGATCAACATAGTTTCGATTTATCTCTTCTTCCTGTATGTCCTAATTTTCACTACTGTTTAGGCTGTTCTTTAATAATATGTATCATTTGGATTGTTTGACATCGAGTTTGTTCATTAAAAAAATTAATCCACATGAATTTTCTATAAAAATGTACTATAATAGATAATTGCGCATTTTTATCTCGCCAGCGGATAGGCTTAGGGAGTTGTGGTTTCGTTTTTCTAATGGAACTTTAAAAGCTCTATCAAATGGTACGAAAATTATTTCAGTTGGGAAGAAACGCCGAAAACCGATTCCACCGGCCACGATTTCTGAAATCTCGATTTTTGCGATTTTCGGGGTTTTTGCTCTCGATCGGTATTCGATATTGCTGTAAACGGTCTCTGGATTTGTGATGTGCTCGACGAGATCTCTCCAACGACGTATATAGTACCCCCCTTGGCTCAATAGGGACCGAGAAAAAAAATTCTGGAAAAGCGCAGTTTTTCAACTGTTAGTGTAGTGCAGGGAAAATTTGGAAAAATCTCGGATTCCCTAATTTTGGTATCAAACGATAGAACTCGATGACCCGGTGAGGGATACGTGGACTTCTGCTGCGGCCTTCGTAACCTAGCCGCAAATATTGAGTGCTAAATGTTTCTGTGCGAAAATAGTTCCTAATTGGGAGAGAAGTAGACATTCGCTTGAATATGTCACCGGCACGGAGCTCATAACGCTGCAGCGAGTTGGTTGAGTGGTAAGTACAGTGGGGTCAAACGAGCGGATTTATTCGTTCAGTACCGCTTAGTGTTCCACTATTGCAATTTCTTCATTTAAAACTATTTTCCCAGGATTTCGCCCGATTATTCAGAACATAGCTACTAGATGTAAGAGGGGTGTCCAGAAAAAACTGCAACTAGAATTATTAGTGTAATATAATGGGGAATTACTTTTTTCCATAACAACAGCTACACCTCGATGAAACGACCGTGAAATATGCTCTGTACTTTTGCGCAAATTTCTCCTGCTTTTCTATCACCCTTCTTTTACTAACTAATTCACAGGTGTTCTTTTTGTCTCTTTTCCTTAGGGTAGTGTTTACCTCCTCATACATACACTGCGCCATTGTGCCATTCGACGCGCAGGCAAATCCTTTGAAGGGGTCCATAACTTGTGAGGGCCAGTTTTTCCATAACTTCTGGAGATAGGATTGCGCGACTAAATACAAGAAAATGTGAAAGAGAGTCACAGAAACGACTTTACTCTCTTCCCATAGCCCCAACTGCGCGCGGAAGGAAGGAGGAGGTTCAAGGGAGGTGGCAGCCCCCCTTGTGCATCAATTCTTCAAATGATGCTACTTTTATTATAAACGCGGAAGAAAGCAGGGGGTTCAAGGGGACGGCACCCCCATTGTGCATCAGTTCTTCTTCAAATGATGTTAACTTTCTTATGAACGTTTAGAACGGTAACAAGGATCTGTGTAATATAGAAGATCGTCACATATTTTACCCTTTTGTTCACGTTATGTCGAAGGCGCGAGTTCGTTATTCATATCTTCGTCTTCTGTCGTTCCGAGCGCCGAAGGCGCGAGTCTGTTATCCATTTCTTCGTCTTCTGTTTTTCCGAGCGCCGAAGGCAGGAGTCTGTTTTGTATTACTTGGCTCACTATCTTTCTGTGACTTGGTCAGCGATGTGGTCTGTGAGAAAAGATGCGGGGGCGTGGCGCAGCGGCGCGTGCGTTGTTGTGCGCGTCCCTGATTTCTCCTATGTCACATCTCAGCCTGGGATGGGCGAATTTTGATCCCGTTTTTTGCAGAATACTTTGCGTAAGATTTAGAAAAGTGTGATACGTGGGCAAGTGTAACACTCGATAGTATAGCGGCACAGAATGAGCTTCAAGTGCCCGATTTTATGCAACTCTGAGAGTATTTAGGTAACGTTTGTTGCAGCAAACAGACAACACCCATGTTACATGTTTCGTCGTAGTAAATTATAAAGAGCATACGCCAAACGCTGTGGTGTCTGCGTTCACCACTCGCCTTCGTTTACAGAAACCCGTTTCGCGGAATCTTTTACAATCCTCTATATTTTAGTTTGAAGTCAACGCTATGTATGCGAACGTGATTCATCCGGTTTGCACCACTGTCCTCAAAATTTATGATCCCCAAATTTCGGTGTTTCACCAGAACTCCAAATTTCGAACTCGGCCAGAGGTGGAGGTTATTTCTGTGGAAAGTAAAGCTGATTTGTATCACGAAACTCCGCTCCGCTGTGGGAGCCTTGCCTGACGCAGATCATTCCCAATCCACGGCAGCTGATGTGTAGCACTGACACCAAAAGTACTCCTTTGGGGAAGGTTGCCCGAATCTTGGAGAATTCATGCTTTTATAGCAGTTATGCAGTACTTCTGAAATTCATCTCAAGAAATAAGAGAGTCTTTCCGTTAAGGAGGTTAGGCATGTTCTCGTTTTTATAACATCTTTACAAATGTAGTCGTTAAGGTTTTTTCCTCCCTCACGAGCGTATGCTTTAAAAACACTCGTTTCCTACTGTTGAGGGCACCTTCATACTTGCTGTAATTTTATTCTTTAAGAGGGAAGTGAGAAGAGATGGAGGAAGAAGGAATAAGACTGGTTGGAGGGGAGGGGGTTCGTGGGCCATATTTTATCGGCCTCTTTGTTGCTGGTCGCTGACTTGAATGTCGGAATAAAATCAACCTATCACTTGCATCGCCTTGCGTACTATTCAAGACTGCATCTTTCACAAAGTTACATCCGACTGATCGCTGACTTGGTTCCATAACCCAACAATATGCGCTACAGACGTTGCATACCAAGAAATCGGGTTTATGAGGTTCTGGGACAGCGCAGGGACTACGAACTTCTTAACAAATTCATCAACGTTCAGTCAGAAGGCAAACGGGTTTTAGCATTGAGTTCGCCGTTTTGTTCACTCCACCTGATATATTTGCATAGGTTAATGAATAGTCACAGGTGCAGCACTCAGTTCGCAGCAAAGTGCAATGAGCGATCTTGACGCGCACGAACACTGAAGGAATTTGCATGTGTCGGCGAATTTGTGATGATAAGCGTTATTTTGTTATTTTGTTCGTCTCAGTCTAACTTAGGCGCTACTGAGTGGTCAGAAACGCGTTTGCTGCTGTTTGCAGAGGCCGCACTTGCCGGAACAACTCGACGAGGAAGGGCATTGCTCCAAATATGCAATCGCATCCAAAGCGGCAATATCAGGTACTTTGCATTTGTTAGCTTTTTCGGTATTAAACTCATGGTAAATAAGATAAGGGCTCTCATTCTTTGTCGAAAATTCTTAGGAGAGTTTGGGGAGCGGTTAATGGGGGAGTAGGAGGAGGAAGATATGATTTCTGTAAATGCCACGATAGATGAAAGAGTGTTTGTGTCGGAAATATGCCGACAAGAAACAGTGAAACGGATCGTTTGCTTGTGGTGTGGAGTCCTTTTGTATCGGCGAACAAAATCCAAGATTGGGAGAAAAGGAAAAGCTACTTCACCTTAGAAGGTTCAAACGAACCACTTTTATCCCAGGCAATGGCCTCTTCCATTCACTTGAAGGCTTTCTAGAATTTCCTTCTCTGATCCCTCGCAACAATATTGCTTTCTTGCTCATTTCTTCAAACGACGTTATTTCTTCATTTCTTCAAACATCTTCAGGTACCATCGTTCTTGTACGTAAGAAGTTAGACTCCTCTATCAGGTTACAATGGTGACTGTGCAAGTGTCACTTTGCAGGGAGAACGTTTTCTGCAGTGCTGATATTTCTCGGTGCGCGCATTAACCATTGTTGAGTGCTGCGCACAATGGGTGTGATGTCGGGCCAGCGAACAGAGGGTTATCTATGCACCATTACATGAAGCATTCCCTGTCAGTTGTGCTCTTGTCTGCAAAACACATCGACTTTTTTCAAACAAAGGGATAGTGTGCAACCTCCCAAAGCTCTATTAAACCCTACGCTATTCTCGTTAGTTATTTACACTCCTCAACGTTGAAGCCGTCCGTTGGGATCCTCTTTTGGCGCAATGCCAAAAACATCGTTTGGCAATATCCTGTACGTCATTCAACCTCCACTTAGGACCTTACGCTGAAGACATCTCGCTTGGGTGCTAGGTTGATCGCAGTGCATTTATTAATTATTACGCAATTTTGGCGTGGAATTGAGCACTCTGGCACGCGTTCATTTTTGCAATTTACTCAATCCCCGGCACATCCAGTTTGGTCGCAAACGATTCAAATTGAAGTAGTTCTGGTCCCCAGAAAATATCCTCCCCCTCCGGATGAATTCTCCGGATCCGAAGATGCGAGAACTAAATTTAGACGACTACCGCTTAGGAACCGAACAAATGTAGCTGCGAAATGTTCGGTATGCCCATAGAAAAGGAGTTACAAAATGCTATTTCCGTTCAAATAGAGCAGATTCATGACTAGTTCTAGATTGTGTGTTGAGGAAAGACTCTATTCCTGCTGCTTAAAAATTTGATGAATTTCGGATTGATGCACCACATTTTGAGTGTGCTTTCCAGATCAGCGTCCGCATTGAAATTCCTCTTCTTCCCCACTTACTGGCAAACTCTAAATTCCCGTGCAACTAACCTCATCCTAGAAATGGAGTTGAGCTTTGAGGGGCAAATGCTGGTCAGGACACTTCCCGGTGTTGAATTTCAGAAGGCCCGATTCTGCAGTTGGCAGTTATCGGCTGGCAGCCCACCTCTGTCGGAACGTTCAGCTTGCCCCCATTTTCTTGTTTCTTCAATATTAGAGACGTCGAATTATCGCTTGAGTGTCGAAGGGCCGGATAGCTTCAAAACGACAACGCCCAAATCGGAGACCCCAGAAAGGATTGGGCTTTGTAATGGGGCTCCGAAGACTGTGTTGTGTCGATCATCGCCGTTGATTTACAGATCTGCAATGTTCTGTTTGGTTGTTAGTTGTCCTTCGCTGAAATCAGTTAGATACGATGAATCAGTACTTCATTGGCAATATGACCTCACTTCTGACGTGGCACAGATTACTGCTGGACGCGATATTATTGTGTAACTTTTCATGGGCGGCAAAACATGCACTCAGTGTGGTTGTAGAGTCAGTGGCTAACAGTGGCACGTAAGTGCGTGACGTCGATGCAAGTAGCCCGTTGTGCTTTTCTTGGTTCTCATGAAGTGATGATACTGCAGATTGCAAATACGGAAGAGAACTGCTTACAATCATGCAACTTGCCGTCTGCGAAATGCGATGTTGAGAATGCAGCTGACGTTCGCAGTGCTAACGATGCGGAAAGGGCACGTCGAGCCGAAGACCGGAGTTGCCGCTGTTCATGTTGTCCAGGCAACTGGTTCTTGTCCACTGCTGCAGCCGACAGATGGGTTCGTTTCATTTCAACCTTCGCGGAAATAAGCAATTTAGAAAACACACTGTGGACTGTTCCTGCTTGTGTCAGCCTCTTCCTCGCATAGATAGCTGCTCTTATCTATGCCAGGAAGTTTACAAAGGTAGTGCTCATAAAACGTAAAATTTGCTTATGATGCGTGAAGAGCGTCCTGAACTCTCCTTATGCGTACACTTACAGCCGCCTTTACTCTTACGGCACAGGTAGGCGTCAGACACATTGTGCCGAGTCCTACGGTTTTTCTATCTCTTATCATCTTGGTAGACTTTGTGTCATGGCTTCTGTGAACATCATGCAGAGGATTGCTGATTTAGCCTGTCCTGTAAATACAGCCGAGAGGTTAAAATATGAATCGATAGTGAATGTCCACAATTGTGATTTTTATGTTTTTGGATAGTAGGTGGTTATTTCAATGCGAAATCAGTTAACGGATTTGCATAGTGTGTGGCATATCTTCGATATGTTTGTTGAATGCAGGCAAGAAGTATGAGCAAAGAATAATGTAAGAATGATTCAAACTAGCAATCTTACGTTGAGCGGGTTTCTTATTTGTTTTTCTGTAGAATAATGTCTTATAGGACCAGCCTTGCTATTGGAAGACCAATGCGACAATCTTCAGTACTCAGTCTGAAGTCTGTGGTGAGTTGTTACGATGGAATGCTGTAGTTGCCTCTAACGGAAAATTTTGTTGAATGAACAAAGTTTCGGGTTTATATAACGAATAGCGCATGAATATCTACAAATCAAGTCATTAAAAAGCCACAGTCTTTGGCTTAAACTGAATTTTGTTTTACTTCTCTAGTTTACAACAATCTCGGGCGCCCATCCTTCTTTCAGTGGTAAAGGGGGAAGCAAGGGATCTTGTAAAGTGAACTGCTGCCTGATGGCGAAGTGGTGCGCGGCAGTAGGAGGGCCACTAAACCTGAATTATAAGCCGAGCCAGCAATCTGTCTTAAAGCCACCACGCACAACAAATGCTTAGGTTGCGCACCCTTGCTACCTGTTAGAACAAGTAGAAGGCACCCTCAACGCCTTTCCCAATCCTCATCTTTTGGGGGGTTCGCAAGTCACCTATGGAGAGCGGGATGTTATAGAGCTGTTCGTCCCCTTCCATCCAACAAACGTTTAGTTCTTAACTGTCGTTAGAGTGGCGCACATTTGCCATCAGGATGGTGGGGGAAGGATGGTATGGCACCGTGATTCCTTGGAGTAAACATGCTGAAACTGTTTGTTCCCAATCAAAGTTGAAAAACTGCACAACGCAGAAGCCGACGAACTTTGCTTTGCAGAATTAGCTTAATGCGTAATAACATCGTACATGGACTACCTATGCCGTAGTTCGATTGACCTTTCGACCTCGGAAGCAGCCTTAACCATGAAAAAGTTTGTGTGTGTGTTTATGCCAGTTGGATCACGAGAACATGAACCTTTGAATATTCTTATGGAGGATCGAGTTAAATGTGTATAGTCAGTCAGATTTATTAAAACGGGGCACATTTTGTGCACGCTTGACTTTCTCGGCAGCTTGATCAAGCGAGCAGGTTGCAAAGGTATTCGTCGTGCCAGTTTATCAATCAAACTTCACCATTTCATTATATTGCTAATGATTGTATGCTGCAACATTTGCATGTGTTGCAAGTAACTGATAGACTTTAGGTACGAATGATTACAAATGCTATCACAATTGCCGTGGGCTTTATATATATACGTATATCTGTGAATCGCTCACTGCTGCAGTTCTCGGTTCTAGGGAATGCGTCAAATGATTCTTCGAAGAAACGAGCTGACAGAGCATGTGCAGACGTGCCAGCATTCAATGTAAGTACAACACGCCATGATAAACGCTCATTTCGGGGCCCGATTCGTCGGTGATCTCATCGCTAAACTTGTCGGGTGTTGGATACGGAAAGTCAGATTCGTCAAGTTCAACTAGCGATGACAGTGGTAGCTATCATGACGCAGAGTTCGATGAAAAACATCCTTCATTCGGTGAGAGCGTTCGAGCATTTCTTCGCTGACCGTAGGTTATAGTCATTCGAAATGGCTTGGCTTTTCTAGGGTGCTATCACTACTGCCAAGTTTCAGTCGTTTGACTTACAGGTAGAAAAGTAAGGTGAGCACCGTTGTCTTCTTGTGAGGGCACAAGCGGATGGACCTTCGCGGTTCCTGCATCTCGTGGGATCAGGAGGCCCCACTGACATGAACGAAACCCCCAGCAGTGCTCTTAACGAGTCATCAGCACCGTGGGGACGCGTATAGCTTCGTCCTCCTTCACCACTCGCTTAGTTATTTCAGATGAAAATGATTTTTTCCGCCTCCGCGAGGTCTTGTATTTGTGCGCAATAGTGGTTAATGAGGACTGGATTCTGCACTGACCGAAGGCTCCTACAAAATGGTGATGCGGGTCTCAGATCGTTCGACCATCATCTCTCCCGTGCCAGAAGTAGAATTGGAGCACCTTTGACTCGGGAAGTCTGTCGCCATAACTCAGTTGATAGCATCTTGGAGCCTCCCAAAACATTCTGGGTGAGTTCGGCGATAAAGCAAAAACAGCGGATTTGGAGTCTGCGTATTAGCCGGATTGATTCAGAGATCTTGGGCTTGCATTGCTCGCATTAGCTGACACTGACAATGATAAAGAATCTTAGAGTGGCATTTGAAGGATACTTGCAGCTTCTGAAGAACTCTTAGTCTCATAAAAGTTGCCGGATGTAGCAAAAATGTTGTACGAGTCACGTGGACTGGAATTTTTGAACGGATCATGTGGAAAATTGAAAAATTTCGGCGCCTCTTATTGTCGGATTCTAGACCGTATGTTTCGTCCACAGTTTCTCTTATTGACAACCGCCGCATACCCAAAAAGGTGCAGTTGATTGCTTCCGTGCGGCTTCTGTAAGTTCTTTCCATATGACCTGCCACTCGCGGAAAGAATACGAAGTGTCTCGAAGTTTCCACTCTAACTCAGTCTCCTACGCTGCCTAAAATATGTTGGATGCGTCCGTCCCCTCATTCAGGGAATTTATTCCCTCACATTGCCAGAAACGGTATTTCAAAAGGAAAAATCTAGAGCCGCTGCGTTGTTTATCTTACCACATTCAAGGTAAAGTCTTTTGGGAAATATATTTGAGAGTTACGACGGATTTTCCACCTAAGGCCTCATAATGGAGATTCTCAGTTGATTTTTATATGCGGAGACGCGAAGTTCTGTGAATGCCGCTTATGTTCAACACCAGCCTCGACTCACTGAAGAACGAGACATTCAACATGCTGAAGTTTACTACTTCTGTTATCCTTTGCTCTCGCTCGCTTGCAAATTGCACCGTTTTTGAATTTCTTCGACTTAATATCGTCTGATGACCGTACGGGATTGCCTTGTGGATGATGTTTCGAGCTGCTTACCACTTTCCTAGCTCGCTGCAAATATGCCGTCCATATGAGCTCACCCCCTCTTAGAGAACAGAAATAATCTGTGGTATAACCTGCTGCTTAAATAATCTATCAGGCGAACTTCCCTGCGTTTAAGCACCTCAAATTACCATGGAGAGTTTTGAAAGGATTGCGCTTGCATCTTTGTAAATGAAGCGTTTGCTATATGAAATGCTAGATAATCTATGCGACTTTGCTGCAACTTTGAAGCGGGTTTGACGGCCCAAGTGCCTGAGGTGTCACGCGATGAATAATCCTTTGCTGAACTTCCTCATCCCTCCTTCCCTTAAATTAATCCTGCGCCAGTCCCTACGGCGTAAAAACGATTCATAGCCTTCACAAGTTTTATGCAGTTTGGACCTTTATTTCTCACCTCGGCTGCGTTTAGCTCAGTTTCGCGAAGCCCGCGAGTGGTCGGGTAATATGGCTATAAGATTTTTTTGCAGCTACCAACTCCCTTGAGGTAGGGAATTATAGTCAGATAGCTATCGCATGTGAATAAGTGTTCATCCTTTTGAATTCCGCAGCAACTGTTCTGAAGAAAATAAAGCAGTTTATTCTACGAAAACCAAGAGGAATGTGCTCATAGTTTTTGAAGAGTCGAGTTCTTGAAATGATAGAGCGTTAGAACCATGAACGCAGTTGTTTGCTGCTAATGAGCCGATCGTTCAAGTGGAAACTGTTTTCGAGCCGAAAAGCTCTGGAAGTAGTTGATAATAAATTTCAGCAGTGGGTGTGCACAACCATGGGATGGAGGAAAATCTGTAATAATTTTCTAGTGATCCAAAATGACAGCATGGAAATTTAGCCCATGTGGTTGCATAATATATCCGGTCAAAATGAGGGATTGTACATTCAAAATTTGGCAGGCTTTGTAGGCGGAGAAGGTGCGAGTTGAGCGAAACCACTGCTTCCTTCTGGGTTTGCGAGTGTCCAAGAAGCATTGCAGCAGTTCGTTTCGGTTTTCGAATCCAGGTATGTCCTTATACCTCTGTATTCAATAGCAAGTGGGGAATTGTGCCGAATAAGGTGACACATCAAGTCTTTGCGCCCCACTGTTTTTGACCCGCTAATTTCAGAGGACGCCAACAAAGGTAAGAAATGAACAGAAGTGCTTTCGTATTTAGCTGAGCTAGTCGTCCGTATATGCACAACTTAAAAGGTTCAGATCTTATGCGATACGGCGATGTAAGTGAATATCACGCTGACTTCAAATGAATTTTTGTATTGCCGGTCGTCCTTACGTGCGACTCTACACATCTGCCATAATCCTCTGGAAAGTTGGTACATTTAAGGAGCAGTGCGCTCTATGAGGTTACCTTATAGTTCATATCACATTTCATAACATTGTTTTGCTGCTTCCTGAGTTGAAACTATTGCACAAGCAAACACACATAGGCGGACATGGCGCAGGCATAACATACTTCTTAAGGCAAATTGTCATAAGTACACGCCAGAGCAGATAGCAAGCACATACCTTGATTCTTGTTTTCTCTCGGAGCGGGCTTAATGTTCGGTTGCAACCTTCCTTCTTGCGCAAAACATTTCGGCCCTCCAGTCATGCTCGGAGTTGCCATCTTATCAGTGCCCAATATCAATCACTTCTGCGTTTTCGGGGTTGCTGACTTCTTGGAGTTGCAGATTCGAAGGTGGCCTAGAGGCGAGGTTTTCTAGTGAGGGAAGACGGCAGACGCCCATTGATCCATTTCGAAGGGGGGCGGAGCGGGGCTGAGGAACTGTCAAGTGATCTAATGATTGTTCAGACGATGGCAAGTATGAGCATACGCCAATATGTCGGTTGAAAGTAGATATTTTCTTGCGTTCTAGGTCGATCGCCTTGTTGTACTCCAATGCCAGCGCACGTTCGTGCTTGTGTTTATTTTTGTGTATCGATAGGTATGGATCTCTATGCCTGTATGCTTTTTATACCTGCATGCATCGGAGTACCTATGCGGCGTCCGACGTCTTCAGGTGTTTGTGTTTCTATGCGCGTTTGCCAGTGCTGCAGTTCTACTGCAGTGCAACACGGGGGTCACTGTGCCAGAGTTGAGAAACTTGTTAGGTATAGTTCATACCGCCGCTTGGCACTGTTTTGCATCCTGTTGTTTCATTATTCAACTCTGAAGTGTGTGAGCTACTAAACTTTATTATGCTTGTTTACTTTCGCTGCGTCCGGTTAGCAACCGGATGCATCATATTTCATAGTGAGTGGGGAGCGCAAAATGTTAAGAAAGCGAATTTTGAGTGGGAATTTTGCACCATTGATCTTTTTGCTTGAAATATAAGCATGATATTGCCTGGGCTTTATTGTTTCTCAGCATGATGATGCTGGCTAATCCATTCAGTCGTATTTTAAAAGAGTGTCTCATTTAACTTCTCAGGTGCGCTACGAACAAGTGTTTTTGATTGTAGTCGGGGTGGGGGCTGACGGCCACGGGTTGAAACTGTATTTACGTGCTTGAGAGAATATAATGCATTCGAAAAAAAACCATGGGAAGTTGAATGATAGTTTCTTTTGCAACCCGACTGAGTGGACTAATGAGGATCACAAGATGTCAAAAAATAACGAAGCATGCCGAATGATATTCCGCATAGCAATTACAGCAGAATTTTAAAGTACACGATATGTTTATTTGAAAACGGAAAAACCAACTTATTGGAGAATGTGTGTCTTGGGAGTAGAAGTTTTAGAAAATATTTGCTCCTCTTCTTCTACCCTCAGTGTAAAATCGGGTAACGGTTGAAAAATTTGAAAAACGTACAGTCAGCTGTGGAAACTATACTCAGACTCATATTTGAATGTGACTGGTGTCTTACAAGGATTTATTTGTGGCCCTTTCTTTTCTAGATACGGTGGAAATCATCCAGTTTTTTCATATGGGCACCCTTCGGGATGCGATTCGTGATGCATTCCAAGCACCAGCCACACAGTTTCTGCTCGTCGACCGCTTGCCGTTTATGTACATAATGATAATGCGATTGCGTGCAACATCTTCGCAAAAAATGTTCGTTTCAATCACTGATACATAGTTTACTCATAAAGCTCATAATGAGTGTTTCGTTTCATTGCCTCTGTTTTTATCGCTGATTGTGCGAACTTTATTTATCGATGAGTGAACGGAGCTGACTGATCTTGGTACATGTTTTTGTTGGCAGCTAGGTTGTTCTCGAAAATAACAGCACTTGTGGCATCTAAGTGCTTTTTTGAGACTGTCGTATGAGGTCAGCCTAACGGTACAAGATTCTTGATAACAAGGCAAAGCGTCGTTCAATGCTGAATGGAACATGGATATACAAAATTTCTCAGAACTGAATAATTGGTATTTATTACGTCCAAAGCAGTGCTGCTCAAAAATTTTCTCGCCTCCTTGAAGTCGAAACAGGAGATGAATCACAAGACAAGAATTGGTGGACTAGGGTGGATATTAACACGTAAAAACGAGATTGTTAGGGGAATTGCTAGCTGTTCATGGTGAAATGCATATTACTGTTTGTATGCCGTCTTTAGCTCCCTAGATGATGGGGATTTCTCATATGTATACTTATAATCCGCTTATGATGGTAAGGGAAAGAACTGAGAAGAAGTGCTGAAACGAAGCCGATTTATATATGATACCTTTTGCAGGTGCTGTGTTTCCGACAAGATTTCATCATTACTCAATGCTGAATTCGTGTTGTGTTGGCCGTGGGACGTGACCTTCACCGAGAACAGAGATGCTTTTATGAAGTGGATGGAAGTGTGCAGGATTCAGGGCCGGGCCTCAAAAATAGAATGAAAAAGAACATTGGGGATCGTCGATGACGCACTCCATCACCATTTTCCATTGTGCGCAAGGGATTACCTGATGGCGGCTAGAAAACAATGTACCAAGAGAAAGCCGTCTTTCTTAACATCGAAGAATTTTCCGGTTCCTTTAACGGACCATTCTTGAGAAGATAGAAATGCAGTTTTCCTTTTCGGTCTAGTTCCGCAGTTGAGGCTTCCACAGACAAGCACACGTCACCGAATCCTTCTTCTCTTCCCGTATCCACATTCGAACATTGCACGTGGAGTCTGTCGCTAATTATAGGATTTCGTTCCTCAGAAAGCCGGTCGAACTTCGTTGGTCATTCGAGTACATGGTTGTAGAAGTTGCCTTGCACAATTTTCAACATATAACAGTTATACATTTACTTAGGTACGCGTGGTTTTATTTCATGAGTGGACGCTCATGTTGGCGACCAAAGCACTTCGTGAACTGTTTATTCACGCTGATCGGCATTTCTTTCCCACATTGATGCTGTAATGTTTATATTTACATCACTGTCTGTAAAGTTGTATAACGATTGACGCCATCACTAAAACCTTAAATATGCTGCTTTATGATAATTTTGAAAGACTCACTGCAAATCATTTAGGATACTCGATGAGCACTATCCCCTTCTTATCGTGCTCACCAGGAAAAATGGAGTCGTACATTGCACTGACATCGCTTTCGGTTAGAAATTTTTTTGCATCTTTTATTTCGTAAATTATTTTCATAGATGCATACGTGTTTATCGAGCAGTCAGCTAGAATTATGTAAAGCGAATTACGCATTTTCATTGATACTATGTTTCGGTGCATCGCAGTTACCCGAAAAGGAACACATTCCAGGCGACTCTGATGAGAGGAAGTCTGGGGGAGTGAATGTGGCAGCCGAGCTGTCGTTGTCCAGGAGTTTATCCTAGCAATGCTTTGAGTATGATGCTCTCGACTTGTTTGAGGTTGCTTTGGGAATGCTTTTTTGTCGACCACTTTTTTGTGCGTTTTGCAATCTTTTTCGAACTACTGACAGCGTAGATGTTGAATGGTCCAGGTACGATTGGATCTCTCATGTATTTGCATAGGATAGGCGTGGACAAGGACGGTGGCGTGGCACAAACTGGTTGCTGCGTCCAAGAAAACAGACCAACAACATGCGGCCCATCTCCTTCGGAGAATATACTCTGTATTCAGAGTTTGTGTCACCTTCTCAGCGTATGCTGCGATTTTCTTTTTCTTTTTGCTTTGTACATTCAGAGTTTCTGCGATTTCTTTGTACATATGCGATTTTTTGCTTTGTTTTTCACGTATGCGATTTTTTGCTGCGATTTCTTTTTGCTTTTTTTTCTCAGCGTATGCGATTTTTGCTTACTCGCGCCTTATTTTCTATTTCGCCTCCTTTCACCACTTTTTCGCCTATCACCCATCCAGGAGCGGGTGAGAAAAAGGCTTCGAAGAGTTTGGAGTCGAGTTAATATGGAGCATCTAGGAACCCCCCTCTATACCAAATGTCATATTTTTAGGCATGCTTCGAAGGAGAGCGCTTAAATTTATGAAAGTT
>CM024168.1:10803483-10854857 GCA_013433145.1 Ascaris suum
GTGAGTGTGAATGACAATATACATGCCATTTTATACATCTCAGAACTTGCGGCGCAGTCCACTTCGGCCGTCTTCTCAAGCCCTTTTGCGAGGCGCGATCTGCGTGAGTTGTGTTCTTCAAGAATCAGTAGCCTTTCATCGTCGTTGAGAACTTTCGACGAACACGTCTGAGATGCGGCACTCTCGTTAACGAAGAGACATCACCTATGAAGAGTATTTAATATCTTCTGCTGGTCTAGTTCACTGAGGCCAAATCGTTGCATAATACGATGGAAATAGCTCGTCTGTGACGTCTCTTCTTCGCTTCGCGACAGCCTACGACGCTCTGTCGAAATGTACGAGAGTGACCCAACCGCCACCAACCTCTGTCTCTCTTCTCATTCACTCCACGGTAAGTTGATAGCGGGATGCGTCAGTCTCTGGATCTTCCTAACATGCATGTTAAATAATAAAAATTTTCTGCCATTGAGAATAGAAAGGTGGATATTTTCAAAAAACCCGCTGACTGGCGAGATCTCCCGTCGTGACGTTTTCATTTGCAAGTTGCTGATGAGACCAATTTCAGCAAACTCCATCTACTAAATGCTTCATCGTAGCTTTCTTCAGAAGTTTTGCGCTAACGTCTTTCCGCCCTTACAAATGACTGAATTATGGTTTAGAACACTCCACACAGTCCCTCTTGGAGAGTAGAACATGCGAAGAGAAAGACCCGATCAGCCGAGCTCTTATATTTCATGCTGCTGCATTTCAGAATATTATTACTTGGCATCAATGTGTGTGATTATTACGAATCTTGTTTTGGCCACTCGCAAATAACGGTATTTAATGGGAAGCAGCTACTTCTAATTAGATCGCTATCTTGCCAAGCGAAAGAAAAATAGGGCTCTGTTATTATGTACGCGGCATAAGGACCGCCACTGAGTAAACTGATTTTTGCTTCTGGGAAAAAACTCATATTCTTCCCAGCACGATTTACCAATGACATCCGTTCTGCGGAACAGATGAAACAGGGGACTCTGGCAGTGATCGATAGAATCAAGGCGGGCTTAGTCGGCTGTTGCATAGTGTATTTATTATGTTTGTCGAAGCATCAGGGTAATTTCATGCCTTGGCATTGGAGCAACAAGATGTATATACACGTGTAACGAGTACATGTCACTTAGTTGGCTCCGCTGTTACGTCTTTATATAGAAATCCATGAAGGCGGTTACGTAAGCAGTGAGCTCACCCAAGAGAAGCAGGATAACTGGAAAGATTGCTGAGTAACCATGGTCCGACCGCACGAATATCTGCTGAACCGTGGGATGTCTAAAGTGAACTGGAGCTGAAACGTGTTCGTAATTATTCGTGATTCGGTTCGATTTTACCCGAAGGTTGAACGTTAGTCTGGAGAGCACGGATTTAACAGGTGAAACAACAGGTGGAGTCACAGAAAAGGTGGACAGGTTTAACAGGCAGAATAGCACGTGAGAAGATAGGTAAGTTAAAACAGCTCATGTAAACAAGACAAATTGGTATTACGCAACAGAAAAGGCTCGACTGCTCATTGCATTTATCTTTTATGGAGGATTTTGCAAGGATTGTTCATAAAGGAAGCTGAACCATATACAACGAAACGTTACACTGAACGCTTACAAGGACGCCTCATGATCACTTACGATAGCATGGCTATCCAAATTATTCGTCGACATTATCTTTGCTGCGTCCAGTTTTTCGGCTTACTAAGAAATTTGCATTGGTACGCAGTAAAATATGCACTTCCGAGTGGATGTTGCCATCAAAGACTGCTTCTCTCGTTAAACAGTTTCACATATTCAACGCCATCCAGCTGTCACAGGAGACGGGCTATGTGCCGGAAACAGAAGAGAACTGACACCCCGTGCCAAGCCCGCTCACCGAAAGATGAGTGTTCAGTAACACACCCACAGCGTGGCTGCTGTAATATGATAATGAATACTAACCCATGAAGAATCGTTTATATAGGTGTAGTAGAACCATGCAAATTTCAATGTGCGGACATACACATTGATCCAAAACATGCATACGAGTCGTTTATATAAACAAGTGGAGATGAAAAATGAATAATATCAAATAGGAACGCGTGGCGTCCTATCAATTTGTAAAATGTTTATACACTGTGACAGGTTTCATGAGAACGTCTATACACTCCCAAATAAAAAAAAACATTCTTCTTTTCACGCTAAGTGCATATAACGTGTAGCTATAAACATCGTGCTCAGTCCTTTCATAAGTGCACATCACTCCTTCCCAAGCTGGCGAACAAATTGAACACTCGCCAGTCTCTGATGTAGATTTCATGTAAAGTCTTTTAATCGTTGGTTCTGCGGTCCCACTGCTGAAGGTCCTAGACAAAGAATCCAACATGCATGTGCAAGATGCACAGATACGTCGCCTACATAACAACACTGCAAATCCAAATTTAGGAGAGTGCCCAAAAAGTGATCGCCGGCATATATTTTTATGCCTGCAATTTTTAAAGCATATGTTTCTCAACCCTCATTTCCTCCAGCTTATAAATTTCAAACTCCCATTCCTCCAATCCACACGTTTCAACTTTCCACTTGTTCGAACCTGCGTGCCCCAACATACAGATATGCGCGTTACGTTGTTTGCGTAAGCAATAATCTCCGTAATCGAATTACTCAAATAAAAATGCGCTATGTTCCTAACAGTCTAATTTCGGCGAAATTCGATAGTTCCATTTATGTCTTCATGAATATTTTGATGGAGAAATTTTGCACACTGAAATTGACCTGCGAGAGAAAGACTTTGAGGGACAATAAGAGCTACTGTGCAGTTTTAACAGTGTGCCGGTTAATTATGTTTCGCTGCCACATCGCACGCGGACCACCAGTTGATACCTCCGAGCCGTACGCCTATAATCGGTTGGTGCTATGCGAATTAATTTATTCATGGGAAATTACCTCGCCAATGGCTTTCCCTATTGCCAGTCCAACCAAACACTTCAAGTTTGTGAGAAACGAATCAGACGGTAATAACGCAGAAAATTTCTACCTTCCATCAACCAGTCCTGCTGCTTTCACGAACACTTCAAATTCTTGAAGGCTCGAAATAACAGGAAAAATAGAGGTTCCTCAGTGGAGGAGCCTTGGACTAATGGATTTGTCTATATAGCTTTGTTCATGCACAGTAAAAGAATCGAAAATGCGGAAGTTGCAGTACAATTACCACCGCTGTAATTTTTGCATTGAAATATATTTTACATTATTGCTCTGATGAGAGCAATATAAGCACAATACACTTTGCCACTAAAGAAGTGATAAAGCTACAATATTGTACCATTTTGAGGCAGAACTATAAGCGAACATTACATACACAAAAAACTGTGCTAGGGCGACATATTTTGCTGTAAGACCCTCCAAGGGAGGCTCAGTTGTGTCTGTTTCGTTTCTCATGCCTGCTCTGAAGAAGATCAGGACGCCTTCGAAATGAACAGCAGAGGCTAAACTTACGCTGCTGTCATGTGCACGAATGTATCAGATCGGACCCTAGTGTTGAGACATGCTTAGATATGTTATCACATCCGAGGACGCATAAAACAATGATGGAAGTCAAGACATATAAAACCAAAGTTTATAAAGACGAATAGTAGGAAGTGCATGCAAATGCATTAACAAATTTTCTCCTTGAATTTTGGCGTGTCCTTCATTCGTACTGTGGGCTTGACTCGCCGACATCAACGCCGGACGATTTGTGAAAGCATGCGGGAAGGTGAGAGCAAGCAGTGACAATCCGTAGAATGGCACTGCTTCGACTGAGTCCGCTACCGTAATGAATTCCATCAGGAGGAAAGTCTAAGGTGCAGAAAACAGCGTCCATTACCTCGAAGCCTTTTTGGATCCTTCAAAGCATTGCAGCGCTAGTAAAGACACAAACATAATGCTTCTCATTTTCAGTATTCTACTGAGTCCTTACAATCTCTGATTATGGTGGCATTTTAGTGAAGAGGAGAACTGTTGCTGCGGCTATTCACCAGATGTGACCGTGTGATTGGAAAACCAGGATCATTACTTCTATGATGCTACAGGACATTCGAAAAAGAGCTGCTAACGCTCGAAAGCGATCCACCGGTTTAATTATATGACAGGGTGCAGCACATATATAGTCAGAAAAGAAAGGCAGCGCTATCGCATTCAAATCCGAATTCAGTCGCACTGAATCTCTGAACATAATTCAGCAAGCGCGCCTGAATGGTAAAATGAAACCATTTTGACATCTGCTGGCCAAAGAGCAGCAAGCTTGATAGGAGACAGGGCATAGCTGAACATGGCTTCCTCAATACGACAGAAATTTTGCGGTTTGTGTACGTCACATGTGGAATTTAGAGGCGAAGCTTCTGGAGGGATACGGAAGCGAATATGGCCCGTGAAGCTGGGCAGACTTTGATTAGCTTTCTGCGCAGGAATATTTCATTTCCATAAAGCATTTGCGACGCCTAATCGCACCGATTTGGTTACAAGGTTTCGTATTTTCGTAGCACCGAAAATGCCAATAGGTAATTTTTGCAGGTGGATGGTTAGACAAAAATTTTAGTTTCATCTTTATCAGCCGCAAGAATTACTCTGGTGCAGAGTTGGAAATAGGGAAGTGCAAAGCGCTGTGAGCAATCCGATGAGAGTCCCAATTAAGAACAAAGGGAGTGGCCCAGAAGACGCCGACAAGTCAACTGTTTGTCCCAACAAGTAACGTTCTCAGTTTTCACGAAACTCCCCTTCAACGTGACAAAGCGAGGCCACATTCAGTTCAGGCTGGTTCTGAAGGCGATACTATCAAACGTCCACGACGAAGTTCTGGTTGATAGCGATAGGCCCAATAGCAATTTCTGTGTAATGCAGATGTAACGATTATGAGCGTAGAGCAGCTGTAGCTGTAATATGCTCTCATCATGCCACTTTGATGCTATGAGTAGGGCATATAAAGACTGTTAGTGCCCATTCTGTTATTCGTTTCTCTGCGGTTCGCTTACTCGTCAGTAGAATGGAGTTGTTGTGCGACTTGTGTTTCGTTTTCGTCGGTGGTGTGTTGACGACAGGAGAGGTGCACTCGGTGTCGGCGAAAAAAACCTGGAGGTCCGAAAAGTAATTCCAGGTCAGTATACAGATCTTGGGCTACTCAGCACCAGATCACCTATCATGTCTCACATTACTTTCATCTCATCAGATCATCGCCATTTAATGGGTGACTAGACAGATGCGTGTTAGGCTAACACAATGACCAGGAGAGGTGCTAACGATGTTCGAAGATGGGACAACACCCATGTAGAGGCGTGCTTACGTTCGCGCTGCACCACCCTTCAATTGTTCGCAATCGTGAAGCAGAAGCGATGCGGCGAGATGCATCGGCAAAATACGTGTTAAAAAAATGGAAAAATAAGGAATTCCAGGCCTGTATAGATGAATATCACTCGTGATAACATAATTTAACAGAACAGAAGAAAGCAGGTGGGATAATAACCTTAGCGTCAAGCGCAATCTGTAACTCGAGCGGAGCTTTGCATGAAGAGTTTGGAAGAAAATATGCCTAATTTCAGGTCCTGCGTCTGGCTCTGATTCAACTGCATGACTGGATCTTGCTGATTTTTACGATTTGAAAGGGTGCAACGACGGGTAGGTAGACATTTTAGGGGTCACCGGCTGAGGCAAATGCGTCTTTTGCAGCATATATTTGTGGAACAGCACTGATGTAAAGCATGATACAGGACGGAAAGAGAACCACAGGAAACATCCGATCCTCTATTTATCTCCAACCCTGCGAAGTGATTCAGGCGATTTCTATCAAGTGGCTTATACAGATCTCACAAGGACGAATATATCATTGTACACCAACTTTTTCAGCTCCATAATCGCAATGTTCTTTGGTGAAAAATCTTAAAATAAATATATCGAGCCTGGACTGGAAGGTGGGGCTTTTTAACCTGACGAAATTAAATCTTCTCGTTAGTAAGATTTGCTGTCGGACGAACAATGCAGAAGATGACACATGTGGATAATGGCACATGCATGACCTCAGTGAAGTGAATTCGCGGACGATCGTGTATAATAAGCGAATCCGCCCGTTCGCCTTACACATGCACTAATTAGCCACCAACGAACACAGGCACTCAAAGGTGCCGCCAAGAGGACATTGTTCTGAACTGTACTGAGATTTCTGTGACTGCTCGCCGTCATGAAAATCATCTGACTCTTACTTATGATTTGCGAGAATTGAATGGAGGGTCAATCTCAGTGGCATTTCCATGCAGACTTTTGCTTGAAGATTGATGTTAATGCGGGAACGGAATAAAAAATAGATCAAACATACTGAAAGAAAGAAAAGGCAAGCGAATCGAATGGCTCGCGAAATCAGGATGGATGGTTCTTTAGAAAAGTTTCGCTGCTCATTCCCTCCCGCAGTCAACATATATATTGCTTGCCATAAACGTGTTATTTCGCTCATCGTAACCCTGCCGATTTATGCCCCACTGACGGAGAACAAGTTCGATTCGTTCACCGCTGTCCTCCACGAGAAACTGTTTCTATGGAATTGTCACCGATTCGGATGAGGCAGTGACTGCCGAATCCATTGTACATACTTGAGCAATGTATTCCCCTATCCTTAGGTTCCCCTACTCTGGGTGCATTCTGGTAGTTTCTGTTGCTTCTGTCCAGTCCCGTTCCCCGTGCATCAATACCCAGTACTGTAGTCATTATCAGATCCTACGATGACAGACACAATTAGAAACTCATTTGCCGTCGGCATGTTACGAGAACAGCCTATAAGCAAGAGGAGATGGATTGAGCAATATGTAATGCATTAAGCGAAATTACTGCTGGAAGCTGATTCTTGAATCTGCAATTGGGTAACATCAGAAGGAAGGTGCGGTTATTGCATGCAAGTGTAGGTGATCTCGTGTAGCAAAAGGGTGATCATCAACGATACATTATGTCTGCTTACAGCCAAACAATCGTTCGGAACGACGTAAGTTTGAACATTTTACGCTTATTTTAATGAATCGATAGGAATAATCGATGCCTAACGTGTATGACTGGTTGGTTTTATATAAAATTGCACTAGTACGGGAAACAAGAACGAATGAAAGTTGAAAACTAAATTGGAAACGCAAAAACGAATGAAATTACGATAAACGATATTGAAAAATGCTTAAAGGAGATGATGTGATGCATGAAGAATGACATAGCGCTTGAAGCATTAGTAAGAATCATGTAATAAGCCTATAAAATGAACCTTCTTTCCTACTTGCAACGCCCCGTAACTGCAAACACTGCTCACTGCTGCACAATGAAAAGGTAAAACGCCGACTTTTATTCAGTTGGTCACTTGTAGTGAAAATGAGTTTCCTGCAGTGAACTGTATGCACAGTCAGTTTTATACTAAACTGTGTTGATTGAGTTAAGCAAGACGACGCGCTAAAACCTACTTTTAATTGCATTTCCGCATAGGGACCCGTTCGCCCGTTGAAGAGCCTTGTTTCATTGCTGTTCTCGGCATAATTCCACGAGAGCTGTGCTACATATCAAAGATCTCTCTTCATCTGAAGTGGGTGCAAGCCGTCTATAGTAGTCACGTTGGACCAGAAATCGTTGTGATACCGTGCGTTTAAATTACTCAGCTTTTGAAAATGCCCTGCAAATCTATCTAAACCACAGTTGTATACGAATGGGAATTCGTAATACAGAATGTGGGGTATGACAAATTACAGGTGTTTCAGAACGATGATTTGAGCAAATGAATGGAATAATTCTCTTTGGTCCCGAAGTAACACTGCAGTTTGGGTGATAAGACGAAATAGCAATGTACTGCTTTCGTTCTAGTGTTTGAGAACGTTGCGCCGATAAACAGTTCCGAACAAATCGCCCTTATGCAAAACCTCCCCGTGTAACCTCTTTAGAAGGCTCACTTCACCTCTTCTCCTTTTCGAGGCCATTTGCATGTCATCAATGATTTGTTCGTTCTGCATTCCATAGAGCACACTTTGGTCTATTTTGCTAAGTTTGTACCTTCTGTGCGGTTGTGTGACGTCTGCAGCTCCCCATCCACACCATGTCTCGTCTGTCGCTTTCACCAACCACTGCTGAGGTGAGGTCTTTTTCGGACCTGAAAAAAATAAATGGATGTTCCTGTACTCAATGCTTAGCCAAAAGTGATGATCAGCGTGCAAGACCAGCACTCGTTTGGCTCCACACTTTAATCGCGCTAGAGGTGGGCAATAATAGCATGTGTTAGAAAGGAATAACTGAGGTTAGGGAGCAGTAAAGCGGTTAAATGATCCTCCAACTTCTGGCAGCGGATGAACATTGCATGACAACGCCGCTGTCAATGTCAGTAGGTATAGGAAGAAGATTCACTGTCCCTGTCTTCCCATATTCACTAATCCTGTGCACCCATCCATGTTAACCTCTTTCATTAACAAGAGTGTAGGGGGATGTTAATGATCACCGCTGCTTTATGCGAGTCGTGTTGAACGTCGACCAAAGTTATTATCGTGGAACATAAAACCTGCTGTCAATATACGATATTCAGTATTGCTTTCAACCACTCGATCGCTCACCCAGAGCTATTCAAGCGAGCTTACTAATACTGTTTGACAGCTCTAACAAAACATAAACAATGGTGAATTGTAAAAAACTGGACCCTCCGACTTAGATGTGCCTTTCTATCTGGCTATTTATTTGCAAAATGTGCTATGAAGATGTAGTTGGGTGCGATTGAGAGGGAGTCTGATACATAGGATGGGGCACAGAGTTCTTCTTATAAATGAAATGCACATAACCCGCTAAACAAGCCTCTACCATAGGTGACACTGGCTGTGCGTATGCTTACACATCTCACAGCTACTTTAGAAAGAGTAGTTCACGACCGATTTCGCGCTTACCAAAAGTTGACCACGCCCTCTTGTTCAACCAGGTGCATCAATTAACGAAGAAAAGAATAGAACTATTGCGGTAAATTGCACTGTTATTCTTGTCCAAATTGTTCGGTCGGGCAGAGTCCGCATACGTGGTCCGTTGCCTGCATGAAGATAGAGAGTTTTACGTATTTCGCAGTCTTGTAAAAAAAGTAAGAGAGATGCCTGCGAGGAATGGCAGTGTAGGAAGCAGATCTGATCTCTACACAGATCAAATAGCTTTCATCTTCTGTAATGGTGACACCGATTGGACTCTTGACGACGAAATCTCCACCGATGATCAAACATTACGAATTTTTAAACAGCGACAGCTGATTCCAACCTACAGTGCAGCCAAAATTTTTTTGCTTTTAGATAGTTTTGAGATGTCCGATCGTCAGAAGGCTGTAGTAGAATAAGCATGTTGTCGTCTTTTGGTCTCAAGAACTATACTGCAGGCGCTAGAGAGTTCTTTTTATAAATGAAAATCGCTAAAAGTACAATTCCAATTGTAACGCAAGTGAGGTGCCTGTGAGAATGTCTCATTGCTTGATTCCAACTGATGGACAAACAAAATATTTGCATAGCGATAATGCTCAACGACTTACTATTGGATGTAGAGTGGTGGGAAACAATATTTGGATGCGTCAACACAATGAAGCGCTGAGTGATTAGAAGCGAGCTCAGCACATGTTAATTTTAAATGAGAGCAGTGGTAGTGTCAAAAATATTACAGGTTCCCGCCTCTGGTGGATCCACGCAATACAAGTTGACGTGTGTCGGCAAAGAGCGAATCTGCTTCAAAGTGAAAGTGAAGCCACGATTATATGATATCTACAAGGCAAGACTTTCCTACTTTACGGTTAACGTCGGTGTGTATAGAGCGTTGCGCCTGGCTGCTGCATTAAAGAAGCGAAGAAAAAATATGCTGTAGTTGCACACCTCCGACACCTTCGACAGATCGAAATTGGAAAACGAACGCAGATATCAGACGGGTGTGGGTTTTTGGATAGAGCCCGATTTAAAAGATATCAGGCAGCTCGGAACAAAAAACGCAAATATCTATGCAGATATGTTCGTACGGAGCATCCTGAAAGCATCTTGGAAGCAATGAATAATGGAGCGCGCATTGCCTCTGAAAAGTTTCTAAGATGGAAAGCGCGATGAAACCATTAACCAGCAGTAGTATGTTTTGGGAAAAGAACTTCTAATGAAAGTGGGAGCCCATCGGGAAGCACTGCCGTGCGGAGACTCCGATAAAGGTGGCAGAAGGAAAGACTGGGAGAATGCTCGCAGCGGGGAAATCGCACAAAATTAACCAATAGTTCTCTTTCATGAGCTGTATAATGCTATGAACGGCGGAACATGATCGCTTTTTTTTGAAGTTTTGCCGATGACCGACGAGATGGTTTCCGTTTCAATCTGGTAACGTGGGAAACGTGCCATTCAACGATGATAAGTGTTTCCTTACAGTAATTCTACGGACGCCCCCCCTTTTCGGTCCCTGAGGTGCTGGACAATACTTGTATTTACTCGCTTATGACGTGTGACTGTTCTCCTCACCCTTCAGCCCCGCCACCCCACCGTTCCATCAACTGCGACCTGTCTTACTGAGGAGAGGTAAAAATTGGGCTAATCCTGCATATGAAAACAGAAGAAGGTTGGCTGAGAAGACGACCTTAATCAATTGGACTGTCGATACTCGCCTCCACAAATTTTTTAAACCCCACCCCCCCCCCCCACCTCCCAAGATTTCCTGCATTGAACACCGAACGAACAATCCTCAGACAACGCTGCATGATTCATTCGGTGGAAATTCAGAACTGTCTGATATTTTCCAAGCGCTGTGCAGGGCAAACTGACGAATTCTTACATTCGAAACGCGAAAATTTCTGAACGGAAGGGAAAGCAGTTGAAACAAATCTCTGCTAAAGCTAGATATCACGTATCCGATTCGACCAGAGTGTTAGTCAAAAACTGAGTTCCTCCTAGTCAGCTGCAGTTGTTTCTCTGATGGTAGCGCAGCCCAGCTGACTAGGATTAGATATCGACTCCTAAACCAGCTGATGAGGGGAAGTGCGAATAAAAAAGCAACCAGTGCTGGGTACGCCTGAATCCTCATCTTTGTGATGGCGCTTACCATGCGCATGTTTTCTCCCACCCCTAATCCACCATGTCGAGCTTCAGGTTTTGGTCGACGAAACATGAAAATATTCTTGAAGCAACGTAACGAAGTGATAACCTTGTGAAGCAATGGCACAGTAGTCTCAGTCTCACCTACCTTCCTCACGCCTTCTTCGATGAATGTCACAGGCGTCGAATGATTTTCGCGAGGCGCCGCTTCCTTTATCCTGGCGAGTTTTGGCCTCTGCTAGTAGAATACGCAGAAATCACCAACTTGCATGGTGGCATTCTACGCATTTTGTGTTTAAGCGCATGAGATGAAGAGGGCGCAATGAAAAAATCCTTATTAAAGGCACAATTAAAATTTGAAAGGAGAGCGCTACTTTTCTCGCTCTCTCATGCTCCATATTCTACATTTCATCGAAGTATTTCCCTAACGATGTGCATCTGGAACGTTTTGGATGTTCAAATGTAGGCTTGACTGGGTCTCTCCCGACTTCCAACAAATTGCCGGAAGTAACCGCATGATAATCTTTGAAAAATTGAAAACTTTACATCGTTTCAAGTTCTCTCAAATTATTTTACCTTGTGGCTCCTGTACACTGTGGCGCCACGTGAGTATGAACCTCATGCTTCATTTCCACAAAATGTTTTAGGTACGTCCTGTGAAAGGCACTCTTGAGCCAGGAAAAAGCAGGACAATAACAGTTCGGCGACTGGTAATACCTCATTTTTCATAATTTATGCGCTTACACATCTTATGAGGGCAGCTAATATTAATGGCTAAAGCCTCGATGCCCCATGTAGACTTCAAGTTCGACTTCACTGCCAAAAGTTTCAGAATTATCTTTTGTGGGTAAGAATTTTCAGCACATACGAGGTTCTCAAATGAAAGCCTTAGAGAGAGATGATGAGAACTTGAATTTAGTCCCTATGAACCTGGCTACAACACTGAAGAGAAACCAATGCCACATCACAATTTTTACTTTCAGCCCGGCCAACCAAGCAGTGATTGTTTACAAATCCAGTACACTGTGGCGCCACGCGAGTACGATCCTCATGATCCGTTCCCAAAAAATGTCGAAAAGTGTCAAAATGTTCTGGTGGAAATCCACGGTCAGTTCATATTTGCCACTGTTGCATCCTAGTCGAGGACTTTCATTCGCCGTTTATTTCATTTCGAAAGTGCAGAGTGGTATAATCATAAGTGCTTACTTGAACTTATTTGAAATAAGTCTTCGACAAAATTGTCATGTCTAATAGTGGATGGCTTTATTTTACGTTGCTTTCTGAATTTATTATCTGCCTTCGATATTTTCCCCAGACAAGTGAAGCAGTGACATGGTGGTTCAACATGATTCCACCCTTTTGTGTTGAAACTGGAGGACCTGAATTGGTGACTACGGCTGATAAACACACACTCAAACTGTTGTGCTGAGTTTTAGCTACAGAGAGAAAGGCCGGTGCAGTGGCTTCGCCAAAAATCCGCTCAAAAGAGACTGGTAAGAATGCTGAAGATGCTTGTACGAAAAGCCCTTCTAAAAGCACACAACAAAGCCTTACTAAAAGTGCATCGAAAAGCCTCCTTAAAAGCGGATCGAAAGTAACGAAGAAGGATGAAGTAAAGAAGAAAGGAAAAAGCTCCCATTCGCAGGTCTGTTATCAATACTCATGCAGCTTTACTTCATTTCTTCAGTGCACGAGGCAACACTCATCATACGTCATAAAGGTGGATCAAGGCAATAGTTCGCACAAAAGGAAAAGAATGCGCTTTGCAGTGATTCCATCATCCGTTCGTGTTCCCAAGAACTATAACTCGATAACGCACCGTGCCTTCATAGGAGATGATTGCTGACTTTTAATAACAGCACTATAGGTGCACGCAACGCATGCGTCACTAATATTTTTGCACCTGTTGCTGCTGTTGTAGGAATTGATTCATTCAAAAAACGACGTCAGTGGCAGAGAGTACCCATTCAGCCCCAGTTCCTAGATGTCATTGTAATCTCTCTCCTTTTTACTGCAAGAGTTCTCGTCCTGGTGACGCGGCGTTTCAGCATTCGACTGGCCCACTGGAACTAGTGACTAGCATAATTTTACCATCGTTTGTATGTATTACACCAGTTCTGTCACTGGTGCATGCTAGTGAAAACTGACGGGATGGAAGTCGAAGTAAATTTGCATATATTTAGCGGATTTGGAAGATTCATCGCAATGTTGACTTCGGACATCACCAAAACGTTGAAGAAACGCAATAGGAATACCATTTTGGCATACTGTGTGCACTAATGGATATCAAGAAACAACAGTTGAAAAATGAGACTTCAATACAGTGCTTTTACGAACAAAGATTTTCTTTTATTACGCAGGATGGATGGGTAACGACTGACAATCAGTCGACGGGGAGTGGAATGGGGCAGGAATGTGCGGAGTAAGGAAAGGGGAAGAGTTTAGGAAACGAGCAACAAAACATAATTGGAAATCCGGCGGACACGGTTCTTCTTCAACTTCAAGCTGATCGCCTGTCCGAGCATATGCCGTGTATGGATGTGTGGCCGTGACATGCTGTCTGTGGTTTCGTAACAACGGGAAGAAAGTTGTTCCTTGGGCAGCGTCTGACAAGCCCAAAAACTATCAAAACGCTGGAAATACGTTCAGGCTGTGAAATTTTGTATTTTTGCTACTGATGTAGGATGGCTTAGAATGTATATCGTACGGACGGGAAATGCATGACATCAATCACTTAACACTCGCAAATAAATCATTATCTTATTTCCACCTAAGAGGAGATATTAGAACACCACCAACAACTCCGAGTTCCTCTTTTGACTTTTGCGACTTCCTGCCTCTGGAAACAATACCGAGAGCATTATTGACATTTACATCAAAAAAAAAAAAAAAAAGAAAGTGCACCGAACATGATAAGAAGGGACTGTACAGTGTGGAAATTATGATAGTCCTGAAACGAATGCATATTCTATTCTATATTCTAATCTTAATATTCTATTCGACGAAAGAGTATGCAAAAAGTTCGACTGTGTGCTACTCATGTGTCAGTGAATAATCCTTATCGATGACTGGCATAAAGAAATTGCATTGGTGAAGAAATTACAGGTAGCAGATGTAAAATTGAAACGGCCAAGTGGTGCGCATCAGGAACATGGAAAGCAAGGTAGTTCTTTATCGTTTCCATTCAAAAATGCATTCCATGATTTTCGCTTTCATCAGTGATGAAGCATCCCATCGCACTAAGTGGTGGCATGAATTAATCGATCGCAATAGCTACATTGCCATAGAACTCCTGTGTGTTGCAAGTGACCGTGGAAGGGCACAGCGGAAAATTCACTTAAGTTGTGTTTCCTGTATGAAATTTCATCCATTTTTTATAAATTCCACAGCAGTGGCTAGTTTTTTTTTTTACTTATGATAGCAGCACAGCGATATCCTTGTAGCTGTTCTTGGACCCCACTAGATTTGTACTGAATAGTGAAGCAGCATCGAAAAATTTTATTTGCTTGGACGATGGCCATTAAATGTAGTGTTTCACTATTCTCACATTCTGCCACACTTTATATCACGGTTACCTCCACACTTGTACATTTCGTCAGGCAGTCACTGCACTGAATGTCATAGCATTTTGCACCCGTCACATTACATAGCGGAACTTAATGACGCAAGGGTGACCTATCTTTTGGAAAACTTCTTGTCCAACTCATAAATAACCTCTAACAACTACTATGGTGTTAAAAGCGCGCTGTACAAACTGAACGATAGTTTTGGGAGATTTTATTCGAGAAGGAAGAGGCATGTTCTTCGGAATGTTGCGAGACCGGCATAACTGAACGAGTCATCAGCGACGAAAGGAGTCTAACGTGCGAGTGACAGATATTATTTCAGGCATACGCATACTACCTCTCCACATGTACAATATTCTCTATGTAATCCGTCGTCGCCAGGCATTTTGCTTGTTTTCAGATTTCCCCGCTGCTTTCAGCGCGTTGTTAATTGCACTTCGAAGCACGTCTTCCGCGTGCCCTCTTCTCGAAAGCTTCGTTGCGGCTTCAATGCTGCTACTGCTGCAACAATTGAAATTTTTGTGTGCGTTGGCAACTGATAATTTAAATCATCGGCACATGCTTTTGCAAACTGCTCAGACGTTACAGATAAGGACGTCTAGAATGGAAGGAGGACCATGTCGTGACCGGGATTGACTGCTCTCGCTATTGAAGTATTAGAAATGTTGAAGGCCGGTCGATTGTGCACAAAAAAGTATACGATATTTGATGCCATCTTCTGAGGTTACCTTTGAACACTGAAATGGGGGAAAGTTTAGTTCCGCCGCGACAAACAAAAGTAACGGCGGGGACCAAGTAGATTTGATCTGTGTAGGTCATATTCCTTTCTCTTCCTCTTTTGTTGTTTTCTAAATTTCCACAGACTGCGCTGTCATCACTATGGTACTGATTTTTTGCGCGAGACAGACTGTGCGCATATTAAGATCCCTCTGCATGCCCTCCATGTAAAAGTCAGGAAATTTCTGCAAAATATTGCCTTCCAGCAAGCGACAGCAAAAGCAGCTATACACCGAGTGACAGACAACGCACTTATTGCTCATTTAATGCGATAGGCAGTGGTGCACAAACATCACGAAATCCTTTCTGCCACCCCTCCATAAAGTGCAGAAGTTTCGATGGTCTGTAACAGATGTAATCTACATGCACCAACACGGATTAGCGGGAGCTTTGTAAGTGCAGTCTCATTTTAAAGTTTGGCAAGAGGTTTTGATGTGCATTTTTGTTGGGTGTGGCGTTAAAGAGCCAACCCAAGATATCTCTGTGTGATGAAACAGTGACCTTTTGCTTTTATAGCGTTGTGTTTGCGCGCCATGTCATTGTCATTGTTTCAACTTGTACTTTGGGTCGGCCGAAGCCTATATAAGGCGGGCCTCAGCCCGTCGGAGTCAGTCTTATCCCTCGACTGCTCGCAGGCCGGCACCTCTGTCTCCTCGCGTCTATCTTCGACCTCCTCCCAATGATCTAGCGGCTAGGGATGTAACAATTTTGATTTTAAAACTCGATTTATGCAATATTGCCTTTGATCGTTTCTCCGCATATTTCGTCTACTCTCGCGATTTGACATAAGTGACCGTGCTACCAAAGTTCATGCAAATCTTTATCGCAATGTTGATTATTTTTCTCTAACATTGCCCTTCGATTTTGGTTGGAGTTGTTGAAAAACGGTGATGATGAGCTTGTTTTCATTAGGCAAAATCATTAAGCGGTTCCATAGCTGTTCTGATAACAGTTGTCCTATTTTGCTCCAATCATGTGCGCCTCAACGTTTGAGGAAGTATTCTCTAGAAGACAAGCATTTTCGAAGTTGCCTTCTTCGAACGCTCAATTTGCCATCGAAGCTTTGCTAGCTGCTTCGGCATACGATACCTGCTTATAATTCTTTTCTGCGTTTTCCAGCCTCACCTATACGCTCTTCAGAAATTTGTTAATTTCTTTCACGTCTCCTATTATTCATCTTTTTGTTTGACTATTATTTCCTCGAGTTCAGTATACAGCACGTGTATCTCATCTCCTACATAGTTCTTTTCCTCCATCGTTCATAGTTTTTGTCTCTGCCAGTTCATTTGTATGTGAGTTTTGACAGTTTGCTTTTGGTTTGCATCCTTGAAGTTCCACAGAGTTCGCATGATGATAACGCAGTTCAGTGGAATTCTTGGTCCTATCTTCTTTTACATTCCTCACAAATAATCGTGTCCGTATTTGTTTCGGCCTTAACTTCCGTTCTTTATCTCGCAAGAAAGTGGCATGTGTTCAGTGTGCTAATATTCTGCGACAAGATCTCACGGGATTTCCGGTACAAAAGGTGATACGCTGCAAAAGTACAATATTATCTTACATCTGCTTTTTAATTCATTGCTTCGTGCTCGCCTCGAAACGGCGCCCTAACTTATTAGAATAGCACGTGCGCAGTATATTTCACTAATGCAATACAGAGCGTCCTACATTTTCGTGCGCAAGATCCAAGAACAAGGGGACGATGCCGTTAGATTTTTATCTCCTCGCATTCGTTTATGTCGAACATTTTAAGAAATCTCTTTGAAGGAAACTCAACCTCGACCAATGAAGAAGTGCCATAAGGAACATGAAGCAAACTTAATGTATGAGTGAGTTCCATAAGGAATACGAATTTATAAAATGAGAAGAAACTGGTACCTACAAACTCAGTGAATTGTGATTTGTGTAGAGTCAGGAGAGCGAGAGAGCATGCTTGGATCGTCTGAAAGTTTAGTTGGACAAAAATTTGACTTTCTCTGTCCTTTTGTTTTAGATCGCGCAGCTGCTACGAAAGCGGCGAGGGAACAGTCGAAGACACCACGCAAATCATCGCAGAGTATGGCACTTTCTATCTCCTTTGTTCTTTAGTGCGAATTTATTAGTCACCATGAGAGTAATCATATAAATTGTGAACATTGGATGGTAAGAAATAGTGCTAGGTGATTTACTTTATTGCGAACAATGAATATATAACAAACGTTTAAATTTGAAAGACGTTTCATTCGCTTCAATGAATAAACCGTAGAGGGAGGGGAGGGGGTGGGGGGTGCTGAATAACTGTTATTTCACATTTTGCTCTGCAGGTTTGCTCAGCATTCAATCTTACCTATTGCATAACTGCACTAAGGATTTATCTACTTGGCCAGGCGTTGCGCTCTACAAATTCAGTGAACTCTTTGCGACGAATTTTATCACATCCCTAAAGCATTAGTCATCCATGAACCATCTCTTGATGGCAGCCACTGCCGAGTGAAGCACAAACACTAACGGTCAAAATGGCGACTGCGTGACAATTTTTCATGTTATGGCGACTGCGTGACAATTTTTCATGTTATTGAGGACATTACTCTAATATGCAGTATTACAAGGTCTTTTATAGCTGCAACTGCAGCAGGGATTTGTGAGGCTCTGCTCTAAGCCTGTATATGTATATGTAAAAATTGAATATCTATGAAGCCCACAGTTTGATGTCGAGACACTTTATCGGCAGCCCACAGAAGACACGACCCATCTCGAGTTAGTTTCATGTTACGCGCGGATAATGGTGCCACCTAAGATTCACTGTGGGTGGCAAATACACTTTTCTGAAGGTTAAACATTTCCTTTAGCTTCACTAAAACGTTTTCCCTGAGGCATTCGTATCGGCTGCCCCGCAAAATCTCACCTCTCCACTCTACGGCATTCGTCGGTGTTACGTCAGCAATCATGAACAGGGAACGTCAGACTCGCTAGCTCTCCCCCTCACGTACGATACAAACATCTTGACTCCACAGCAACTAGGTTGAACCCATGCGACATTCCCTATGTTGTAATGCGGACTTCTGCAGCACAAAACGGTCTGAAGGAACTCCAAAGCAACAGACTGTGCATAATGACAGTGAGCGCCCGTTTGAACAAGCAACGCATTGTCGATTCATAAAAATCAAGTTGTCTTCCTTCAATTAGGAAGTGCTTGAGCATCTGGAATACATGGTGTAGACGCTAGACATAGAGCCTATACCCGTCAAATCTGGCCAGCACGGAGGTTTCCTCACTAGAAGGAAAGGTGGGGTTTGAAGATTTTGATACCATAGCAGTGAGATATACTAGAAAGAAAGCTTTGAGGATTGCACCGTGTTTGGGGATCGGATGGCACCGTAACCTCCATTCAATGACACCAATCACATTCGAGAAGTTAAGCAGAAAACTGCTTCCCGTGCACAGCGGAGGATGAATATAAGAAATGCAAATGCGTAACCACAACTGCAGCAATTCCATTTGCTTTGTACACAAACATCAGAGTTGCCTGTTGTTCTCATTCCTATGCTGCCAATACGACTAAAATAGAGCACCTTAAAATTATACTGCTCTCGTAATCTTCGCAGAATGTGCACTTCCTGAGAGATTTTCCAAATAGTGTATGTTCACTTCTGAAAGCGGCAAAGTCATCTGCTTGCTAGTAGTAGTCAGTGGGGTATAACTTTATACGCTAAGTTATCTACTGATCACAATATCAATAATGTTCCAAAACCAAATAGTGATTGAAGGTAAGAGCCCTTTCCATGCCCTCTAGGTAATCCCTGAAGAAAGTATTTAATTTTAACGAATCTAAAAATTCCATTTCTATAACCTGAAAAATGAGCCTTGTCTAGATGAAGCTTTTGTTTGTCCTTAAAATTTCTCATATCCATCATGAATGCTCAGCGACGAGGCCTTTCTCATTTGCAAGCCAGATTGCGGTGCAGTTAATGGACCGCACAAAATTCATCAAGAAAGTTGTCGAGGTACTATCAGGCTTGCTTACTTGTTTTTATTCTAGCATAAAATAACCAAGCCCATCAACCGAGACACTGAATCATTTTCCGGCAATTCATTACAGCAAATTTACTCACGGAAATGGACAGAATAAATTTTGTTCTCAGTACCGACATCATTTTGCGTATCTGTTTTGCGAGTCATAATTCGAAGTTGTGGCCGAATTTTGTTTTTTATGTTGTCGGTTTAATTCTCACTCGGTTACTTCTGCTTTCTTTCCATTCACCTTCACCTTTCACTCGATTTAGACATTTGTCACAGTCCTTATGCATTTTACTATTTCATTGATATGTGACAAAGCTTTCCAAAGCAAAAGTTTGTTGTTCCCGGGCACGTTTCCGTAACTTTTTTTGTATCGTAATATGCAACAGTTGCTCCATATTGGTGCACAGCAGATTTCAATCCTCAATAAATAATCGGGGGGCTTATCAGCGTTAACAATCAGTTGCCTCATGGTAGACTTGAAATTATAGGATACTGTGGTGAGAAGTTATTCACGCTTCAACTTTTGAGAGCCAAGTCCTGCTAACGGCTACAAGTCCAAAATCTTGCTTTCTCTAGTCATCTGAAAATCCCAAAGTTATGTAGCTAACAGCTTGGTTTTTGCTTGTTTGCAGCTTCCCCCCCCCCCCCCCGCGCCTCCAAATCCTGGCTCGTCAAACTATACATAACAACTATTCCTGAGTTTTAGCGAGTCATACACGTCAGTACTGTTATTGAAAAAAAACTGCCGCTGTCGAATGTTTTCCAATGCATAGTTTCAAAATCAGTGAAATATAGAGCGCATATGCACAAGAATCCATTTGCGTTCTCCCATGAGTGCAGTATTGCCATTGTTTTGCTCGTGGGATTCATTTAGATGGAAAGAGTCTCGCTAAAGAACAGGGAAATGGAACGCATCCAACAGCACTCCCTATGGCACACGACAAATCTGCAGCTTCTGATGGCCAGGCTGTCGTCCAAACAATCCAAACAATAGGTTCTTCTGCTCAGGTCGATACATCAAACGTAAGAGAATCTGGAACTGCAGAAGGGCCCAACAAACAACAATCATTGGGAAGCGCACCTATAAAGTCAACGTATATTCAGCTGCAGGCAGAGGGTACGAATCTTTCGAAAATCTGTCAGAACTACTCAATTCATGTCCTCATGTTTATTCTCGTAGGGCTCCGCGACCAGGTACTTCGGGTATGGCGCAATAGTTCTGCTAATTGTCACTCTTTCATCTTAGCCGCCCAAACTGTCTCACCGCAGATGATCGCCCGCAAAAGAAATCCTTCTGTAGGAAAACTGAAACAATTACGCAGATAGTGGCATTAGCGACAGAACGCTGAGTTAACGTATAACAATAACCTTTATATGCGCTGTTCCTTTCGTAGCTTTGCCAGTAGAAGGCTGGCGAGATAGATGCTCTGTTTACTGGAAAGTGCCGATCGTGATGAAGTGGCCGAAAGGAATAGAAAAGTGAACGGCAGTACAACTAACATGAGCTCTCTGTTGACATTCAAGAACAATATTAAGCAAGCAGAACTAGGAAAGAAGGTCACTTTGACCCAAGAAACCATTGAAAAACGCATGACTGCTGCTTTCTTTGGACGTTCTTGGAAGAAAACAGCTTTGTGGGGAAGAGCGGGGATAGAATACGCGTTAAAAGCAGTCAAAAGCTCACTTATTTTCGAGAATCTCTAAGTTTCTTCAAGATTCAAACGGGCTGGAAGCATGGGAAAGGAAGGGTGCGGAAAAATCATGTACTCTGTTGGGAGATGGCAGGAATTTCCTAACAAAAGTGAAACATAGCAGTGCTCAGCAAGAGAAGACAGATGTTAAAAAATCCTCGAAGCATAGAAAACCGCGTGGAACCTCTTTTTCTGAGGTTTATTATAGCTAAGAAAACTCTTAACTTAAAGCAGATAATGGATCTTTTTCAACACAACCATCGCATGGAGTATCGCTGCTTCCCAGCTCTGAGCGTGTTAGCGCCTCCATCGTTTCGCGATTTGCAGGCATGCAAACATCAGTGCACTTGGTAAGAAAATTGCCACAAGGTGCGACATCTAACATGCCTTAGGAGTAAATTTTCCAGTACGACCTGCTTCCACTTGTGTTCAGGTGTTCCATATGCATGTGACGGTCAGTTGAGGAGGGCGTTTCGCACTGCTGCACAACTGTCTAGTTGCAAAGAATGCCGCCTTTAACTTGACGCAGACTGCGTGATTCAGAAGGTGATTTCAAAAGAAAAAGAGCTTGAAAGGGAGCTCATAATTTAGTAACAAAGTTGAAGGCAAAACATTAGCTTCTAACATGGAGGGATTGCCCAATAAGAGCGTGGTGCCTTCGCTGGCGGAAAGAATGGAAGCGGCCTGAAGATTATCTGCGAGGAGATATCCTGATGAGTCGTTGCTGCATTTCTGAGGAGCTTGGTCAGTGATGCTTCGCGCGGAGCAGACGAGAATGCACTAGCGATCGACGAGCAGTATGAAAAGAAGGCCCGCTTCGGAGCATCGTATTTAAACGAACATAGAAGCTTTAGTTGCATTTCCCGAAATGCGTTAAGGATTCAAATCCCGCTTTACATGAACACCATGATCGCCAACACCTTTTCAGACCACTATAAGGTATAGTGCAGCGGGGAAGTGAATAAAGCACAAAATTTACTTGTTCTACACCGCAGTTTCGCAACAAAAATATCTACCTGCTAAGCCTGTGGCGAATCCGTCAAAGTGCGCAAATGACGAAATCATTCGCTAGGTAACTCAATTTGAAGGCCGCTCTCAAATCTCTGTGGAATGCCATTTGCATACAGCGCGAATAAAATCACCCTATGGTAAACATCTGTCGGTGATCCGGCACAAGAACCCACAGTCTGACTTATAGTTACACTTCCTCCATCCTCCAGTAACTCTCGAATACCGTTTCGTCGGATTTATCGCGGCAACGTTGCATGGTTAAATTATGAATGCTAAACAGTGGATTATGACGATCATCCACAAAAGGCTAGTCGTGGCATCAGTTGCGCGATAGTTAGTGGTGGGTTATGCTATTAAGCGGGACGTATAAAAATGCTGGATCGCAGAATGGTCACATTGCTGTATAAGGGTCGCTTTACTGATTTATGCAAATATTTGCCTTGTTTTGAACATTTCGCTTTCTGGATCGTAGAACGCCTTCCTAGCAGTGCATTTTTTCTGTCCATCGACTAATTTTAACGGAGAGACAGTTGAGGGGCAAAAAACGTCGCATTTTCAGTCATTGCAATGCTTGCATGTGAGGGGCCATCAATAATATACTGCTGACGAAGCCGAATATGAGTTGAACTTCTTAGCAAGGTGCACTAATTATCTTTCGACGCCACTCTTAGGAAGAAAGGGAAGTATGGAAGAGAGAGGGAATTTCAGGAGTTGAAGAGAATATATATTATCGTCAATCTAAGGGAAAAGGCCAGTATGCCGAAGGATCCCCTTTGCGCCGATGATTTACAAACAGAGCTTCTGCTTATACGGTAGCCATGTTAGAAGTGGCCGAAATGGCCAACACCTGCAATCATCATCTTGTCCAATCTGGCAAGCTCAGAAGACTGTCTTATATTGGAAATCCTTCGCAGTAAGACACTTTATCTATTGTAAGACAACGCAAAGAAGTACTGCTGCAAACCATCAGAACGAGGTGAATATTTACAGCAATCATTTATTGATGACCAGAATAATGCACTTCTGCTTCATGCTGGACACCTAACAGGGGTAAATGCTGAACACTAAAAAGATCAGGTCGTCAAGTTTTAAGGAATGAAGCGCTGAAACTCTCCTGGTTAATTTTGAAAAACAAAGAATAAAATGTGATCTAACATAGATGGACTTTCTAAGACAAATTTAGAAATATCGTAATAAATTAACGCAATGAAAACCAGCATGTAGATCAAGCAGCAGAATATGCGGACGCTAGAAGCGTGCCTCAGAGCATCAAGCGCGCTGATTTTGAGTATCTTTTTGATTTCGGATTCCTCAATCCTCAGCTGAACATTATGAGAAAACGAGGAATATTTGTCATACAATTAGTTGGTAGCTGATCATGAATTGGTGAAGATACGCGACGGAAATCTACTCCACCATTCTCTTTATTTAATGTACGATCTGCTGGGCAAGGCCAAATTATGTGGCTCTGCCTGTCGATCTGTCCACTCCCTTATTTCGCAGTTTATCTGTGTAGAACGTAAGGCTTATCTTTGTTTTCTGTCCTTGGTTGAGAGAGCTTCATGTTCAGTGTCTTCTTCAGTTTTGTTGTACGTTATTTCCACGTTACGTTCTGACAGACTCGAAGTATGACGGTGCATCAAAGTGCAGAACGGTTCGATGCGCCTGAAACTTCGAGCAGCGACGTCACCAAGTAACGCTTTTACAGATGTGAAGGAGATAGAATCAATGCCAGTCCATCTAGAGGCAATCGGGCGCATGAAGGTTCGCAGTAACAGTGACAGCGTCTATTTTCCGATTCATCCAGGATACAACACGGAAACAAAGGACATGTGACACTGACGAAGGTAGACTGTTATGCGGGCTCAAGTGTGCATTATATCATCCACATGTTAATGTTCTAAAGCTGTCATATTTTACCTGCAATAAATTCCTGACGTAATCGCCCGATTCTCCGCGTTTTAACATCGAAAGTACTGGCTAAAATAAGGGTTCGAAAATGAAGCCAGAACGGATGGCTCACGGCCTTCTTTGAAAACTTCAAACGTCTAAAGGTGGGTACGGAGTACCGTAACACATCAAATTGCGACTATGATGTTGAACTTTACACTTGAAATTTGCAAAGCTATAGTCCAGCTTAATGTGGTTGAACCTTCAGACTTCCTAGCTTGGCGGTGGGGAAAACGCATAATGTTTGCATCCAAAGTGCCTTTAGTGCCTTTACTCCCTCTTAGAGTAACCTTGTCATCCTCCGTAAGTCCTCGGATCCCACCAAACGCTTCTCGTTCGGAGTCTTCCGTCGCAGTACAGTTCCTCAACTCATTTCTTGGTGATATTGCATTCTGAAGATGAACGACCACTGGTTGTCATAGCTAAAAATTGCACTGAAGACTAGCAAGAGCTCGGTGCGACGGTTCCGAATGTTTCGTGCTTACTTCAAACGCCTGAAAGCATGCCATGCGCTGTCAAAAAGGAAGCGAGAAGACGGGCCGCACGAGTTCCACGGAGTCAGCCAAAGCCGTGCGCACGTGGGGAGGGGTGGAGCGGATGTCATAGTTTCTCATGGTGAGGTGAGCAGAGGGAATGAGGAGTGCAAACTTACTCCCTCCCCAAACTCTTTTCTTTGCTAACCTTAACTTGAGTAATTGAAGGGATAATCGATATCGCCACTGCGACATCTCATCTGTCTCCCTAATTTCAAAACCAAGACTAAGCGAATCGAATGACATCTCTCTTCGATATCTTCAGTCGTAAAGCCAACTGATTGCCAATACAGCCACTCCCGTTGATCGAACCTCAAAACATGTCACTGGGTTCAAAAATGTAAAATATTTTGGTGCAATTAAAACAGGTTGGATCTTAATGTTGCAGTGGTCGAATCATAAAATCAAACGTTTTAAAAGATTGGCACCAACACCTCAATCTTTCAAACACTATTCATTACATTATCAGAAAGTTGGTCAGATGACTCGAATCCGAAGACATATATTATACCGCTCATCTAGCGCTAGTTCTCATCAGTAACTTCTCTGCGAAACCTGAAATGTCACTTCTGCGGATAGGCAAGAGCCGCTGTCGTGCCAACTTTACTGGCATGCCTTCGTTCTTGCATTTCCTCCAGTTTGTTTCGGACCAACTGTTTTACTTCAAATCACCACGGATATTCAGCTGCAACATTTTTTTAGCCATTACTTAACGCATTTTCGGAAAGAGAGAAGAACGCCGGATAGGACTCTTGTGTTCTGTCGAATTTTCATAGAACTTTTGCTAAGCGAGTTTTATAAGCTCGTTAATGACGTCTGAGTTGGCGGAGTGAGTGCCTCCGTGGTACCTACTCGAACTTTCCCCCAAATGTTGGACCTGTGCACTTCCACTCACTCACAACTTTTCTTGGCGAATGGTCGGTCGCTTTGAATCATCAACGTTGCGGTGGCATTCAGGTCTATAAGTTAGTAAGTCGTTTGTTCAAGGATGACGTGTACAGAGGTGCTGATCGCCTTGTGCAGGTGTGGGTAGTTTTTCGTACCTAACGTCTTCGTTTAACGATAGTCCGCGTCCACTAATTTTCACGTGCAGTGAGTTGAAGAAAAATTCAGTAGTTGTCTGAAATAGTGTGTGGAAGGAGGCCTGTGTGTGCTGAAGCCTTCCCTGAGGGTTGTTGTTGTGTGACAAATCCTCCCCCACCTTGCCGAAGGAGATTTTCATGTTGGCGAGGTCATCCGCGGAGAGTTTTGTGTTCCTGAAATCCACCGCAAGAGTGAAAAGTACTGGGACCCCCTGCCCAAGCCCCACATGAGATGGAAGGTGGTCCGAAAACAGTTGCCTTATCAGAAGGTAGTCCTCGATTGTTCATGCTATTCCTCTGTATCGTTTTTGCATACAATTACGATGGATTAGCAATTTTTGAAAAATTACGGTTTCGGCATTACCTCACGTTTGAATGGAGGTGATTTGATGAAGTAGCTGCGGTTGATATCCAAAGCTGTGTTTGCGCAGGACACGATGGTACGCTTGCTGCGGCATATGTAGAAAGGCCATGATCTTTTGTGGCTCTTGGCTTTTGGTACAAGTGAAATCCGTGAGTTGTCTGCACAGGGAATATTGCCTCCTGAGGAAACCTCATCTGGATGTGTTGAGTTTTGTTCTGGACGTTGAAGTTTTTCTTTTTCCGTGCAAACGCAGAGGCTTGCGTTAATTATCTGAATCCAAATACTTTGAAGCACGAGATCTTCCAAGCAATCGAGCGGCTTTTTTGCAAATCTTTTGAAATGTTTTACGCACTATACTTATGGCTGCAAATTCCACTCAGTACAACCTATAAAGAAATTGATGCAGTCAGCATAACCTTGACCCAAACCTTATCAGAGTGCTTGGTTTTATTAGGAGACCGTTTTCACCTGCTTCGTATTATTGTGTTTTGTCATGTTCGCATGAAAGTGCCGCAGATAAGCAATTCTTGAGAAGCCTGTGTCTTGGCGTACTCCGTCATGACATGTTGGGTGGTAAAGCAGCTACGCCCGTATGCAGTTTCTAAGGTCATGACGATAACCTTAGCAGTTTCAGGAAGTCATGCCATCTACGGCTAACACTCTCTTTCCTTGACGACTGCTTCAGAGCGGACCTCCTGTTGTTGTTATGTTTCTTTATCGTTCTACAAAGGGAGATGATAGTATCAGAAGCCTAAAACACAAAGATAGAATTAATAGACCGATGTTAAACGATAAAATGTTAACAAAGTAGGTTTTAGACATGAATGAAATAAATATGCGAATAAAAGGGGAACGCGTTTCGGCGCTTATCCGTTGACGTATACACCTGAGTTATGTAGAAAGGCCATGATCTTTTGTGGCTCTTGGCTTTTGGTACAAGTGAAATCCGTGAGTTGTCTGCACAGGGAATATTGCCTCCTGAGGAAACCTCATCTGGATGTGTCGAGTTTTGTTCTGGACGTTGAAGTTTTTCTTTTTCCGTGCAAACGCAGATGCTTGCGTTAATTATCTGAATCCAAATACTTTGAAGCACGAGATCTTCCAAGCAATCGAGCGGCTTGTTTGCAAATCTTTTGAAATGTTTTACGCACTATACTTATGGCTGCAAATGCGCGGGCCATCGTCAGAACGAAACGCATAACCCTGTTAGTAGAGGAAAGTTAAATAGTCATTTTACAAGCATGCGCTGTGAACAGGATAAAGAAATGAAGTAGCAAACAAATATGTAGTTAGAATATTTGTTATGATTGTGTAATAAACAAGAGAATCTTAAATATGGGGCCTACCTCTTATTGAAGGAAACGGATTAGAAAGTTTCTAACGAAAATTTTTTGTGTTGAAAACACTAGGTATATTAAGCGGAGAACATTATAAGATGATATACGTAATTAATCAAGTAAGGGATTATAACCTAAAAGCTTCAATAAAAGATAATCATACAGCTAAGGGTTTAAAAATGCAGATAGTCTTAACCGTTTTAGTATGTCCAAATATACTTTGGAGAGAACATGTTCACAACTATAAAGTACCATCAAAATGAAATAAAAGCAAACCTCTCGTATTGAAGTCGTCCGAATGCGCTACGTAAACATAAGATACCAATAATCACGTACTTTGTGTACGCGAAAACATTTATGTTGAGATCCACAACGCTAAAGTATCGACCTATGTGGATCAATATTTATATACCATGCGCTGCCAATTTCATGCATCAACTCAAGAAAATGGCATTGTAGATCAATAAAACCGAGATGTCACACTATAAAATAAGAAATATTATATGTATACATATCTGCAATGGAAAAACGAAACTACACACATATAAAACACATATAAGTTCTTAAATGTGTAATATGTAGGTGGGGTGAGGGCGGATACTCCCTTTAGTTGGCAAGAAAGGAATCAACACTTACTAAAGTGCTTGAAACATTTCTTTGATTAAACTTTTAATACCTTGCCTACAGGGATAGGCGAACTTATAAACTAATTCTGGTTTACTAACAAATGCCTTAAATAAGTATTTTTCCACTAGTGTAACACATAGACCTTTTTCTTTATAATTTTTAAGCAGACCTTTACATTTATTAATAGAAGCTGTCCTAATTGAACATATGTTGCTAAATCGGAAGACCTGCGAAATTATAAGTTTTTTGTGTATGAACGCTGGAAAATTACTGTCTAATTGAGTATACTTGTTCGCTGCAAAATTAAAATCTTCCGTCTTATCGTACACGCTTGAAATGACACCTTTGCCGGTAACGTTTAAGTTTAAGTCCAAGAAATTAGCCTTGCTTCCGGTATATGTGATTTCAATTTGCAAAGAATCCCCATAAATTATTTTAGCAATATTGTGAAAATTTTCTGTATTAAGTATTAGTAAATCATCGACGTACCTACAACAAATAGCATTAAAGCGCGAAATTTTGGCACATTTATATTCCATGAGAGACAAAGTGAGATCGGCAATATCAGGACTGGCATTACCACCCATAGGTACTCCTTTAGTTTGCCTAAAAACAAAACCGCAGGAAGTAACATAGCTTTCTTTAATAATAAACTTAATCATTTCCATAATTCGTGCCTTATCCAAAGCAAGTGCGTGTGCATTAAACTCGAAATTGTCCGTGTAAAATAAGACTTTGTCGTTGCAAACTTTCAAATAGGCTTTTTTTTGAATTTTCAGAACACAAGTGTGTTAAAAATTCCATTGCTTTAATAATATGTTCGTGTGGCAGAGCAGTGAATAAGGTGGAAAAATCAGCAGTCAGAATCGTTTAAACATATTTTTTAACTACATCCAAAACATCATAAGAATTTTTAGCGCCACAATAATAATTAATCCCGCTTCTTTGACTAGCTATATTACAATAACTGCGAAAATGGTTTTTAAAAAGTTTTAAAATGTTATGCAACAAGCAAGATAGTGGTTTTAGAGAACTTTTACTGGCCCCAGCTATAAAAGAAACTTGTAGAGATTTTTATGTAATTTAGGAATGGCAAACATTTTGGGTAACGTTGCATTTCCCTCATTAACGTTAATAAAATACCTTTCAGAAAACTTGCGGTGCGTATTAATAATATCTAGTTCTGCGTATTTTCAACATGCTCATAGGTGTCATTGCCAATAATCCTACCGTTGATAATTGCAAGTTCATTACTTAAGTTTTGAATATAAAAGTTTTTGCATATAAAAGCAGAATTATTGTCAGCTTTATCCACAGGTGCAATAATAAATTTAGATTGCATATTGGTAAGTATTATACTATTATGGTAATCTAGACCATGAGCTATATCGATTTCTCCTTTATAAAATTCGTTATTAAAAATATCTTTAATGCGCCGCATAGCCAACATATGAAATGTTATAAAATTGACCACGTTAGTGTGCTCGGTTCGAGCAATTTGCAGAATTAGTTTGTTTAAAGATTGCGCTGCATCCTCTATAATAGGGAGAGGATGCTTATTAATGATGTTATGTTTTGCACGAGAAAGCTTATTCAAGCTTCTCTTCAACTGCATCTGCTCCTGGGCTAGAATGTCTATGTGTTCATGGCTTTGCTCTATTTTGCTCCGCAAAATGTGCAATTTGCTCATGTATGCTCATCATCTTGTAAAACTTCGGTGAGCATGCGTCCAACTTGATAGGAGGCTATTTTGCCCTTGCTCATTTTCGCATGAGTTTTTCTTACTTCCTGGCTTGTGAGCCCGAGGATCTATGCTACGTCATATATGTCACCGCCTAATGTTTATCCTTCCTCGGACAACATCACTACCCATCGAAAAACTGCTAGGATGGAGGACTGGAAAGCTGGTTTGTCTATGTTTTCAGTAAAGGAAAATCGACAGATGAGTTTTATAGTTAGATCGGATGTGTTTGCGCTTTTGACGTAGCATTCATTCAATTTTCATGGGACACTGAAACAAAGTGCGTGTAGTTGTTTTGCGATAGAACGAAGGACAATTTATAGCCAAGAATGAGCTGTTTGCTATCATGTACGGGTGACTGTGAAGCACGATAATCCTATGATGAGTGTCTGCAGGGAGATGTAAAAACGTTGCCGGGAAGATGTTTTCCAGTCAAAGGGAAAGGTCTGGAAGTGCCCGATGGCAGAATATGGAAAAATGTGAGCCAGCTTATGGGAGGATAATGATCTTCGTTGCTGTCGAACCGTTCGCTTTTAAAACAAAAGGGTGAGTGCTAATTGCATCTGCTTAGCGCATATCTCGTTGAATGATAGTTGAGGTTGCTGGCTTCCTCAGTGGTCTGTCCGGTTGAAGTTGAGCGTCAGAGATGGAAAATTTACCCCTGTGCTTTGGCATAGTTCCGGTCCCACATCGCCGTATGACACACAGCGCTTATGCATGTCGAATCTACAGCGCTTATGCAGGACCCTCATGTCGAATCTAGGATTTCGCAGGTTCGTGTTGTGATATGCACTCATATAATCCGTTCACACCTTTCACATATACAGTTTACATTCACGGAAGCACAAGACGTGACTCACGGCATTTTGTAGCGTATAATTTCGCAGCGTCTGAATCATAACACCAACTCGGGCGTGACCGAGTGTTAATTTGCCTTCCCACAGGTCGTTTCGCACTAGCTCCGGCATTGTTGTTCTCCACTCGGAAAGGGAAAGGTGCTAACGACGGAATTGAGCACAATTACAGAGGAACAGAATGGTACAGCCGTCCAAACTGCGCCTGAAAATGAGTGTAAGAATGAATGAATGAATCCCCTAGCCGTTTTGAGAGCTCTTTATGTAGCCCTCAAAAGTCATAGTATTTTCACACAGATCACCATCGGAGGCGAATATCGTCTTTTGCGGCGCCTGGTCGTCACCGGAAACTCGAACGATTCATTGATGGAGAAGAATATCTTGATTTAGCGGCGCCTAATCGGCACCGGAATCCCTGCGGTTCATCACCGAAGAAGGTCTCTTAGCTTTCGCGACACCATTGTTGCTTAGCAGCGACTGCTCTGTTTTTTCATGAATGAACCTGGGAAGTGCGTTAGTGCTAGTTATTATACATTAATTCCGATGTTTTCTTATTAGATGCCATCATGAAAACATTTCCTTCAGCGGCTATCTCACTGCAAGCTAACTCCTGATAGTGTTCTTATGTCAGTCTTTTAAAAATTACATCGAACTAGTTTTTGGGCAATTTTTCACGAGGTGCAGAGAGAGAGTGACTACATTTGAGATATGATGTTCGCCCGCAGTGGTAGGATAGAGCGTTGCATGTGTTACAATTTCGTGCAAAATTGGCTCCAGAAATCTGCATTGAGAATGAAGGGTTGCAGGCCATCTACCTTTCTCGCTTCCTTCTCTCTTTTTTATTGTCTATTATTTTTCTGCACTGCAGTATGAACATTCGAAATTAACCCCACCGGCAACGTCTATTCTGTGACTCAATCTGCGGTATAATTCTTCATATAACAACACCAGACACCGCCTACACGCGCTAGTTCAAATTCAAATCAAAGAGAAAGTAAACACTACGCAAAACCACGTTTTGTCTAAATCAGTTTAGTCGGCAAAATTCTTATACTTTGGCCGGCAGAACTTCGAGAATTCTGCTCATTATATTTCGGGGCGGGAGTAAGTTGTTTTAAAATTTTCGAGAATTTGGAAGATTCGTAACGTTGAAGATAGTATGTGGTAAGCCTGGACATTAGCCAGAAAAAACTAATTCCTGTGAAAAACAGAACGCCGAACCAACAAGAAGAAGCAGTGAGAAAGAAAAGAATGCAAGCAAAAGGGGCTCCTCAATTTCTGCTGGCCAAACTGGCTGAATCGGCACAACCTCGTGCAGTGGCATCCTGGGATCTCAGCGAATTCGCGGAATGATCATCTCATTTTTCATCCTTTCTGTGGACTCGCAAAAGTTCACTCCACCTTATAAATTTATTGCCGAGATTTCGCAAATGCGGCGTTATTCAGTTGCAGCATACGGATGTTCATCAAGTACAGACGTTCTATATAACTATCAAATACAGCAATGTTACTGAAATTTCTATGTCGCATTACGCTGAAAACATCCTCATGTCTTCACAGCAAGGGTGATCGTCGAAAGAAAAAAAATTGCTGCTCTTTTTTCGATTTAGAATTCACGAGTAATTCAATTAAGTGAGGGTCAGAGTTGCGCGGACTGGTTAGTATACTTTCACTGCCCTTGAAGATGCTTCCGTGGTTCATGCTATGCTACTAGTGTTTTTCAACACGGATCATAGGTGCCAAAACTTATGTGGGTGTGATACCCCAAGCCATGCATATGACAGCAAGAAGGCTATGAATATGAGCAACATCGTAATTACTACAGGTGGTGACGCTGGAAACAGTCGGAGCTGCTCCTAGTGGCGCTGTTTCCAAAGAGCTTACTCTGTGCTTTCTTTACTACTTTTTACTCTTAGCGCTTCCACTCCGATTACTTGCTGCGACACATAGCTACCAACCCCCCACTGAAAATTTGTTCTACACTACACACTATCCATTTCCACTTTTTCTTCGAAGGCTATGAAATTTGAAACATACTGCACGGGTTTACTTAGAGTTTCTCACTGTTATTTGCATGATATAATAATAGCGAAGTCTGGACACGAAACGTTGAAGCCACCGCAAACTAGGGACGCAGAGACACTTGATTCTTTCATTCTTTTCGCTGTCCTGGAGTACTGGATTTCCGAAACCATCTGAGTGCAGTATAGGGTTTCGATCGTCGTCTTAATTAAGTACAATAATGGATCAAATATTATTCAGTCTCTTTAGTCACGGAGTTTGTCCATAACCTATATTCAGGATGTATGGTGTGGCGATTTCATCGGTTAAATGTTACGTGGCGTCAACTGATTATGAGCTCAAAATCGTGGATATGTTTGAAGATCCAAGAGTTAAACAGAAATGTTCTTCGTACTTGTCGGTTAGTGTACCTCATTTGTTGAGCAGTGTTACGGAATGGTGAGAAAGTGCTCCTTCCTTTCGTGCACCTTCAGTTTTATTTTCTGTGTAACGAAGCATTATCAGCGCGGCATTGCAGGAATCTTGCCAAATAGTGGTGCAACTTCACTCACAACTCTGCTATCGATAGAATCATGCCTGGTTCCTTTCCGTTCATTCTCCACCGTTTTGTTCTTTGCACCTTTGAATTTAATTGCCAAGTTTTCCGTAATTTTCTGTGCTCATCCTAAAGCGAGAGGAAAATTTTCTGCATTGCACATTTTACGTGCAATAAAGTTCCAACTCAGTCCTTGGATGGTTGAAGCAGTAGTTATACCAAACGGCTCTCAAGCACTCCGGATGAAGTTTCTGGGTAGAGGAAGTTTTTCGGACTAGTATTAATTGCATCTGATTTGTCATGTAAGCCGTACAATGTGTTACAACTTGTGGATTTTTGAATACCTTGGGTCAGCGAATCTTCGAAGAAATTAACACCTTTAACGCCAGTTTTGGAGATTTTGCAGCTCAGCGACACTCTTGATGTGGTTTTCGTGTTCGACGCACGTGTGCAATGATTGCTTGCTGCTTGGTAACAGAAAAGGTTAAAAATTTGAGAGACGAGGGCGATTCCATTTCCCTCCACTGCTGTTGGCCGAGGCCGTTTGAAGGGTGCAAGATCTGGAAATTCTGCATTGCCGCGTAGCCCTCGAAAATATCATTGTCAGACATTGGAATCCCCCGATTAATTTGCTGTTGTCCGATCCTAAGTGTGTGAAGTTTCCCGACTGCACCAGCTCGCCTGACTATGGATTTTTCGCTCGCTCACATAATGCGGAGAAGTTCGAAATTCCGACTATACGTCGAAATTTCCAATAAAAAATTCGGCTCGCTTTCAGTAGAAGCATGTCAGAAGTCTTGTCGGAGGCCCTATTCTCTCTTCTCATTTCTCGCTTGCCTCTGTCTCCTTCACAGAAATCCTTCAAGTCATTCCATTTTCAGTTTCACAGGAATAAAAGCTGATATATATATATATATATATATATATATATATATATATATATATATATATATATATATATATATATATATATATATATATATATATATATATATATATATATATATATGTCGCGACTGCGCGTGAAAAATGGTACAAAGAGGGGGTCAGTGATTTGTCTTCAAACTGTATGAAGGCACAAAACTAAAAGAGGTTGAGGTTGTTGACTGGCCATCAGATAGTGTTATCCGCAAGAAGAGGGGATTCATGTACGAGCAACACAAACGGGCACAAAGACGCCATGTTAGGGCTTTGCCTTTAAACTCCTTAAAGGCAAAAGGTGCCATAAACGTGTCAGAAAAGTTATGCGCGAATGAGTAAACAAAATGGAAGTTGATTTAATGCCGCAGAAGTTTGCCGGAGCGGGTAATGATGGGGTCAAAGCAAACAAAGATTGGGGATTTTGACGGGCTAATCACATATGTTATGATGAGCGCAAATTAGCAAAACAACCTTTGGGACCAATTATAGAAGGGACGGGCCAAAAGCATCCGAAGGTGTTAACAAGAAGGCTACATAAAAGAGCCCAAGGGTTCGGCAACACAGTGACTTCGATCGGAGCTGCGACTCCGACGGTTGGCTTCGATGTTTCCCTTTTTTTGCTTTTCGTTCATGTCTAGATAATGTAAGCGTATCTGTTAGTTGAATAGCAATGTTATAGAAAATCATTTGAGATTTCTTCGGTTTTTGAAGTTCGTGCATGTAGTCGAAAGAATAGCACTCGAGTTTCTTCGAATTCTTGATTTATCCCATGGTAAGCATCTCTGAGAGAAAAAAGTGTCCCCATCTTTGCGTTTATTGACTAAATAAAGTAAGCGTATCTTTTAGTGGGCTGTAAGGTTATAGACTGTCCTTGGATTTTTTCGGCTTTGATTTGATCCCAATGTATGTGTGTCGTTGTAACTGATGGTTACTTTTTGAATATCATTGAGTTTTTTCCGCCTGATTTTTATCCCATTGCACATGTAGTTGAAAATTAATTGTTACTTCTTCGCGATTTTATTTTCTAGACGTGATAATAAAGGTTTAATTACCCAAGTTTGAGGTGGGTTCACAAAACAGTGGGAAGGTGCACCAGGTCGTTGCACAGCAGAATCTGATATTTGTATTGTAAGACGAACCACCTCAACGTCAAGAGGATATTCTTGGGTAACTGGCAGAGGAAAGAAAGGTGATCATTGACGAGTGGAGAGCGTCAATATTTGGAGCAGCGCGACAACTAGGCCGGTCGCAGCAGACGGGAGCTCAGTGATTGGGATCGTCGACTCCAACGGTGGTCGCGGTTGGATCGACACCAGTGGATAAAGAGGCAGTTCGACGGTGGATCAGGAACGCCACGCGTCAATTCAGAGAGCTGACTATGGCAGACAGCGGACAACGAGCAACAACAGGGACTAAGCCTAGTTTTTAATAGTGATATTTCCTTTCCTCTTGTTTTTTCTTCTTCTTTGTTTATATTGTTTCTCCACGAACCTTTGGGAACAAACTATTATATAGTCAAAAATATTGACCAACTTCACACCTTCACTAACACAACAATCAACCCACAAGGGGAGGAAAGTGTGAGTGGTTAATACTATACATATATATATATATATATATATATATATATATATATATATATATATATATATATATATATATATATATATATATTGTAACTCTTCCCCTTAGGGATGTGCAGTTCTTGTGCTCATTCACAACACATAGTTTAGCACGGTGAAGAATAGCCAGCTGAGGCTTGCGAAGAACGCAGGAAATAGGTAAGAGCCTGGGCGAAGAAATCCTCGATAGTCCTTTTTCCTGAGCCAGAAAGCGCGCTGCCGTAGCTGCGTGTTTAATGTGCGATGTTTTTAATTGCCACTAGAAGATCGACACTGTTAACAGGAACGTTCTATCTGCCGCTGAAGACTCCAAATTCCCTCATTTCCTCCGTGTAAAGATCTGTTTACGAACCTGCTGGTGTCAGATAGACTAGGTTCAAAATTCAGCATCCATTTATCCGCTTTCAATCTAAAATAATTTGCAGGTTTTCTTTCGGAAGCACTGCGCAGTAGCGGCATATTTGAACGAGACCAACTTGATGTTGGTAATAGATGCCGACACGGGGGTAGTGAACCCGAACCACTGCGTTGAGGAATATATCGACGACCGTGTCAATCTGATATTCTATGAGCGTTTCTTCACTTGGGAAATTACGAGTGGCACTATTTAGTTTGTTTCATTCTTTTGAGCGCTTCACTGAATCTGAACGCTTAATACGGCATTACAATTGAACGCATAATAATATCAACGAATGGACTGGGTCTGTGCGAATGGCTCGGTGTAGTCTTAAACAGTTTGTGCATGTTTGTTTTCCTGGATTGTCTTTAGCTGCTGCCGTCTTTTAAAAGATCACATATAGAGGCCGGCTGTGCGGGGACGAGCAGTTGAGCATGGAAACGATGACTTCGGAACAGTACATCATGCAGGTGAAATAACCATTTTTTTGACTTCTTCAGTGCAATCAAAAGCGCAAGTTTAATCAAACGAGCTTGCAGCCTACAAATAGGAAATCGTAACCATATTTTGAAAGCGGTAATTCCTGCTGGTTAATTGCGTCTGAGCGGAATACCTTAAATGATCGAGTCATTTCTCCTTGTGCTGAACGATGAGGCCAATGATGCACCGTCGATACGTTGTCCAAGCAGTTGTCAACTTTTCTTCTCAACAGCTGCGGCATTCGATGAGCGGACGAGTTAACACAGTGATGCATTCTGTCCTTTATTTGCCGACCAACTCATGTTTGCTTTCCAAATATGAATTGAACAGGAGCCCGCTCTGCCAGGGTTTAAGCAAGCTGATATAGATTGAGGAATTCTGTGTTCATGGCGTAGGTTTATCTGACAAAGGAATTGTTTCATCTGACACGCAATACGTTTCATCTCACTTTCGAAGTTATTATCATACTTCTTGGACATAAGCTCTCAGATATACCTCATCAAAGAAGATTTTTAGATCGCTAATCAGTGGATTCATCTGGTCAGCGTTGAAGCAAACTTGGAACGCAATTCCACCTTTCATTCTCGATCTTATCGCTTCTCTACAAGCAGACTTGAGTGCGCTTGCGGCATGAGCAGTTTTTTTTGCAACACGAACGTCTTCTGCGCGAGAATCCGCTTAATCCTTCCTAAATGATGCATCTAGGACCTTTGCCACGACGCTAATGTTACGCAACATCAGTGCATTTGTCGCCTGCAAAAATTTTACTTAAACTCATCTGCTTTTTGCGTTTTCCGCTCCAGAGGGTAAACATGCAGTTAACTCAAAAGTGACAGTCGAAGGGGAGTTGTCAGACAAGTGTAGGTAAGATGGTTGCGCCTGAACCTTGATAAAAGATTTCCAAAGCGGCTTTTAAAATAGGCTTTTTGCAAGATGTATCACGCATTCAAAGTCAGCACTCGCGATATAATGCATGTAATTATGTAGTGAGTGCATAGATAATTGTATACATTATACATTCGTATGACAGAATGCATGCAACCATGTGCTTGTAATGTTAATTATAAGCATGTGGCACCCGAAGCGGGGTGGCGGGGCGATGGACATTGGATGAGTCTTCATGGAATGATCTCAGACAAATTTTTCTCAGTATTATCTTTCACAGGCAAAAAATTCCGAATATACGCAGAAGTTTCTCATGAAATGGGCGGATTATGAATTTCTCGAACTGGGTAGGATAATGGAAAATTTTGGGAGAGAAATTTCGTGTTTTTAAATTCACTGGGACGTAAATTATTACCTCATTCACTCGTGAACGACAGCATCGGCGCTATGGTCGAGTTTATTTCAGGCAGTGTTTCTCGATGCACTTTTCTCGAGGCGGTCGCAGGAATATAAAAACTGCGAGGCCACTTGGTACGAATCGAATGGCTATGAGGCGTACATCCAGTTTGTCATGTGCGTTCGTCTGTACATCGGTTCGAATTTATGCAGTTTTTCCTACCATGCAGTCCCATTATTTCACGCTAAACAAACCCGAATTTGTCATCCTGCTGGGCTCTTGCACGACTATCATCAAATATCTCATTGAAAAAGTGAATTTCAGCCGTCGAAGTCAGTGGTTATTGATGATGTAGTGTAATATTATATAGCTTTATTGATTCAGCCGATTATGCCAGAGAGCGCTTCATATGAATGTGACAGGTGCAGTGAATTCTAATAACCTATTGTTGAGTTTATGGATTGCTGAGGGAGAGCATCTGCAGAGTATCTACCAAGTACTGAAGGCTTCTAGATCCGAGCGTCTTTTGTTTCCGTATGCTCTGTAATGCTGGTGCACGATTATCGATTTCATTTCTTTGCTAGCGTTGAAGCTTTGTGCTAAACTTCCTGAAGGCTTGCAGGTTATAAAAAAGAAACACAAGCGAACAACGTTATATAAGTGCCGTCTTTTGCAGATTATTTGTTCTTTTTCATTCCTCGTGTTTAATGCTAGTTTAAAATTCGTCCCACTTGACGTCTCGTTATCAAGCTTAGCTTCTGCACGTGTATGGCCTGGCAAACTTCGACTTCTTCGAAGAGCACATGGAATGGCACGGGACTGGCTGTACTCTACAGATGAATAGTGCAGTGCGGATTTCATGTTCCACGGTTGGAAGCACAGCCGGATCGAGGAAGATGGATGGCTGTCACCGTTCACCGTAAGCATATTTGTTAATCGCTCTTCTGTCCGACGACGCGACATGTTTAAATGACATCTTCATACTGGACGGTCGCATCATTCCGCTTGCATTTTAGTTGAGCAAAGCCAGTCAAGATGACGCGTATGCCAGACGTACTTAAGCAGAAAAGGGGGGGGGGGGGATGCTCAGGTTTACAACTCTTACTTGCTTGGAGACTCAAAAAACAGTGATGAAAGAACCGAAAATCTCTGTTCAGAGCCATCGAAAATCGCCGACTCCTCTTGCTCGCCTTAAAGTTCTCCCTCTCAGTTCCTTCTTTTTGGTTTGAAAGTTTTTTTTCGCTTCTGAAGCTCACTGTGCAAAATGATGCATCGGGCCTCTGAAGCTCACTGTGCAAAAATGATCCAATCGGGGACGGAACAGCGAACCGACACCGTACGAAACCCCCAGGTCTCGTGCGGTTCAACAGCGTTAAACTATGCTTTAAGAGAATCAGCGTTTAAATCCACCCATTAACGTACATCGTGAAATGTGAACATTTTAGCCCCATTTTCGACATTTACGTCATCGTAATGAGTTGCTTCTCAGATTAAAAAATTTCGCCACTGAAATGGATCTATGCAAGTAATGACAGTTTGTTGCTTTAAGAGCCGCTTGACTACTGCTTGTTTGAAGGCATGCTGTTTGCTGCCTGTGAGCGAAATCTGGAGCGCTTATGAGTTAGAGGATCATACATATGCCAACTCCTGGGCTTCCAGCCGACAGCAGCTAGCCTAAAGAGTTTCATTGCATTCTTGTGGGTCATTGTGAACAACCTTATCAGGTCTTTTGTTTGTAATCAAGAGAATTTAACGCCAATCGTCCGCCGTTTAAGAGGAAAAGTCAAAAGATAGTCTTGGGCAAAAGTTCAGGTACGGACATCTGGCAGAAATTCCTCTACGATTGATAGCATAAGCGAATTCATGTATGGTTTCATTACAAAAGGTGTGGCAAGGTTGACAAGGTTATAATGAGTATGTAGACGCCCAACGTCTTTGATGATTGATTAATTTTCAAATTTGATTTTTTTGAAGTGTGGAAGTTTTGCATTCGCTGGCCACATCATGATGACATCTTGCCAAATCTGATTTTGACAATCGTGGCACATTGCTGGTCACAGTTGGTTGGGTCAGTTCCCTTCGCTCTGTTCCGCGACTTTTCTATACGCATGAAGGTTCAATTCGCATTGGTGAGCGCTATTTGCGAACAACCCTTTCGAAGCCGTAGTCCGACCACGTGGGCTGTGGTCTCGGGCTATGCATAAAGAGAATCTGTGTCTCGGCCATGGATCGAGGAACCCAGGACCATATTTTACCACTCACCTTTCTGTTGCATTTTCTTGTTTCACATCTAAGCAGTAATTCGAACTTCTGCTGTGCGGAAAAGTGCGTCGCGTATGCCCCGCTCCTAATCAAGCAGGAATTTTGTCGCTTTTTGTAAAGACAAGTGCGCTGTGAGGGTTTTGTATGCTTTTGAGCGATAACCCGACATTTTGCCATATGGATAGGTGCGCCACTACTCTCGTACTCCTGTTTAGGAGAAAATTAGATCATCATGGAGCGAGTGAGCTGTGATTACGCGTGTTTCCGTTGGCATCGAATCTGCCGTGCTGTTTAATGCCGTCGGATGGCAAATCCGATGAAAGCAACGCCATATGGCCGATTTCGTCCAGTCACTATGGAAGTAATTACTTCTGCAGTTAAGAGAACGTCATATAGCAGGTCTTCAGATAGTACACTGTTGTCGATTTCGTTAATTCGCACTTTTCCTTAATTTCGAGTACACTTGCCGCCTCAATCTCGCGCATTCTTTCTTCACTTTCTCTCTCGCAAAAATGTGTTTTCATCTGCGAAGCGATTTCATATTTTCGTTCCCGAATGAAGCTTTTCCTTCCCGTCGACTATTGTTGCCCTCTGGTGCTCCTGTGATGCTGCATTGCATCTGCAAAGAAGATGATATGAAAGGGAAATATCAGGCTGGGCTGCTCTATGTCATTTTGATAGAAAACTATGGGTCCCCTGCCCATCCACGACCTCGCTGATTCTAATTGTTTCCCCGGTGTTCGTGTTTTTGTGAAACAACACGACGTACATGTGAGCCTCTTTAGACCTCGAAATCAAAACCAGGTGCGAACGGATGAAATCGTCACAGCGTTATTTTTGAAGACTTCAAGGTATGACAGTACGACGATGTTTTGGCCGCTGGAGTGACAATTTTCATAGTGCATGAAATCAGCGATATGGTGTTGCATTCATCGAATTCCGATGACATTAAACAGAACGACAAGCTTGATGCCGAGGATATCAATCTCATCCGAGGGCAGTGAATATAAGTCAGACTAGAAAGACAAAGATTCCACCTTCGCAAAACAAGTGCAGCAAGAAATCAAAGGGCACAAATATCAAAGTCTAGCCTAACTGAGAGTAAAAGGACCACGGCGCACTTGCCTGCGCGAGAAAATATCAGGTTATTCCTTGCAAAAATGGGATCGATGCTAGGCGCACTTCACCTCCGCAGCAAAAGTTTAAACAACTGCCTACGCAGAGGTAAAAGAGAGGAATAAAGCAGAAAAGAAACTGCTCACATAAAGCCACGAGGGCGGAGATTCCATTTCCCCGTGGCCTGGGACCACGGAGCCGCGCGGTTTGCCCAGGATTTCCTTAGTTCTCGCTTGTTTGCATGACAAAAAGAGTGACCGATGTGAAATTTTACCAAAGCTCGTGATCAGTTTAAAAAAGTCTGCCGCGTCTGCTTCAGCTATCAATGACTGCTGTCGCATTGAATGGCCAATCAAAAGGAGTTTGTTGACAAGACGTCCACTTCAAGTTTTGCCTTGTCATTTTGCTAGAGATACTGTGCTGACCACGATAAAATAGCCTGGTGGAAGCCTGCCCGAATCACAATTTAAAAGAGCATGATAAAAAGAAAGTCGGACTGACGCGTATTTATTTAGCCTCATTCGATCTAGCTGAATGTAACAGCAGACAGACTCATTCGGAATGAGCTTTAAGTAAGGAAGAAGCGAGCTTTTAAGGTTTAAACCACTATCAAAAATTATTTGTACTTGAGGTGAGGAAGGCGACGTGCAGTGATCTTGCATGTGATTTCGGGCAATTCCAAACATTTCAATATGCGGCAGAAATTACGATGGCTGGTACTGGGGACCTGAAAAAAGAAAAACTATCACCGAGATTCGTGAAACTCTGCGTAATGCGGAGCATGACACATCTATTGAAATACGGAAATTTAATCTCACGTTGCCCTTTTTGTCATTCATGGATGTCAGACTGTGATCGGTGGGCGCACGACTGATTCTTTCTTGTCTTTCAAGCAATATGCGATAGATGTGCCGATTATTTTTGAGAGGAGACACATGCTTTGCTCTCTGTTTTCGGTATTGCTCTTAGGGCGTTATTGATATTTTTATTACGCAACTGTCAATATCAGTGTCCTTGCTATACTATAAATTTCTGTGCGATATAAAATGAAATGTGTTCTGTTTGTTTAGCTTCTGTAATATAGAATAGAGGTCTTTTCCGCTGAACAGAAACTTCCCCCTCCCACTCCAACACAGCACTTGTGTAACACATTGGTAAGGAACTTATTTTGCTCCCTAGTTGGCGTCTTCGAAGTCATAAAAATGACGATCTATTTCTAGATCTTATGAAATTCCTAACATTATGTGAGGTGCGCAGAGCTGAAGTGAGTCCTACGTGTTTTACTTTTCGCTTCTGGGAGTCGTTCCTACTTGAGACACAAGCCTCCAATCTACCTGACTCGATAAAATGCAAACTGAGGCTGCTGCTTTGTCGTCATTCAGCGGAACTTTGCTCACTTCTTAACTGAGCCTTTAAAAGCATCGGGTCACAAGCAGGTGGAAATACACTGCAGAAGTTTTTACCAGAAGAGTTTTTATGGCATGCGACCTCCCATCTTTGCTCACCTCACCAAGCGGACACACAAGTCGACAATAAATAATAAATTTTGCAGAAGAGTTGCAGAACCTTTTAAGTTTCAATTTACCCGTGCACACATGCAAGTCTGCCAAGAGCAGCCATTTGGCACCTAACCGCTAATGTAAAAGGGAGATATGGTCAGGTGGGTTGCTTGTGAGTTTTTTTGACACCTTCAGTTGTTTACAGCTACACTTAAAGTAGATAGAGCAGCACGGAGGACGCCATAGAAGGTCGCCCATGTTGTGTTATGCACATCCGTAACTTGTTTCCCAGTTGAGACTAGCGGACAGGCAAAGGGAGGCCGACTATGTCATCGTGCGCTTTCAAAATGCAGCTTCACACGTGTGCGCAGACTAACCTTTGTGGGAAATCTGCGCAAGCGAGTGAATCTATGAACGCATGGACGGCTTGCGACCTTTTTTGACTATTTTTGGGTTTTTTCCGTGCTTGAACCAGAAATGAGGGAGAACGCTGATGTGGTGTTCACCGTGCTGTGACTCCTTGTCACGTCCATGAATTCCGTGAAGCTTGAGAATTTGTGGAAAAGTCACGTCTTGCTCCCTGCCTATTCGTATTTGAAGCAGGCGAATAAATTTCATTAATTTCTTGCCATAATTTAGTTGAAAAAGTCGGATTAGAGCCTCAATGAGTGCTCGATGAAACAGATATGCTAAGCTGTTTCTCTTTCTTCAGACATTCCTGAAACGTCGGCCTCCGCTAAGGCGCTTCGCTGTTTTACACCTCACACAAGCTTTATTCATTTCCCTACGCCACGCCAACCGACAGTGTATGCAAATTTCCGAGTCGTTTTAATTATATAAGAAAGAACTTAATGCATTCGCGTCATTGCGGCGTTCGCGGTTATTCGTGGACTGTAGTTTCGTTCTGATTGGTGAGTTTAGCTGTCTCGACATTCATTGGCTGTGATCTACTCGCGTCAGCAGCTTCTATGCTCAAATTTACACAGCGTCGTTGTATGCGAGTTTATTCCGCTTCATCTTGCGGTATTCTGCGACCACTGAAGCAACGGAAAAGTAAGAGCGTTGGGTTAGGTTCATTCGAAGGGTTCATTTCTATGAAAATATATTTCATCTTTGATGTGCCCTAGTGATATATTCATGGCAGCTATGCAGGGACTGTCTCAAATTAAGGCAGGGTAGTGCAGCACCAGTAGTTATTTTCACAGGTTTATTTCCGCGTAGTCGGATGGCGGATGGAATGAAGTGGTATGGCTTGGGACCAGGCCTGCGGGAGGGAGGATACAGCTTTGAGCAGGGTTGGAAAAATAAAAGCAGCGGAAGTATTGAATACGGTACGGCTGTGTGATCAAATCATCTCATTTCGAACACGGCAAAATTTGAGGGCGTCAGAATGTATCCCCTGGGGTGGGCGATCATTTGTCGCATTCGGTTCTTTGCATATGCGAATGCAAGGAATGCTTAGCCACCGCCACTCCTTCCCTCTCTTGCAACGAAATTCGACATGTGAAGCTTCTTTAAAGACCAAAGTTGGTAATGGTTTCTAGCCACAACGTGGGTATCGCGGATTTGGCAGATACACTGACCGCATCAAATCAAAAACGTTTTTAGTATCCTCACTTTCAAATCTTTCATTTATATGTATTCCCAAAGCTGCGAACACTTTTAGAATTCCTCAAATAAATTCTCTACTATTTGATGCCTTCTCCCCCTCGACATCCCGACACTGCCAGAGCACGTCGGATGTGAGCCTAGATCTGAACGTATGTAAGCAGGAATGGAGGGTGGTGGAAGGTATCTTAGTATCTCTCAAGTAAACTCCGTAGGATTTGGCTGGTTGATGGCCAAGTGCAGGCGTATTAGTCGCGCTAGAATCTTAGAGATTAAACTGCCCAAAGAACTGATGGGCGATAGAGCAGTGGATTCAAAGTTCATCAAGTAGTGACATTAGTACTCGCTGTCCAGATTTCGTGCGATTTGATGGGTAATCCCGTTACAACCTGCGTATTGGGGAACAATGTGACCTTTAGTGGGGAAAGTACAGAATAAGGATTAAAAATTATGAAACAGCTACTAGTATGGCTCAGACTGCACACTGAAACTTTGCTTTAAAAGCTTTCGTTTTCATCAATGTTTAAGTAGTCCATAAAATCCGCGGAAACTATCATTAAGACGTCTATATCCGTCATGACGCTTGCTCGTTACCCTCATAAAACATGTGCGATCTTTTCCGCTTTGCTTGATGCCACTCCCATAATTTTTATGATTGAATATGTTCCCAACTAATAATACTGGAAGAAACAATCTCCGCGGGTAATGTGAAACATATGATGACAGAAACCGATCTTTTGAATCGGCTTTGTAAAATATCATCACTTATTAGAAAATGTCGATCTATCATCGGCAATGGCATGAATTCGTCTGAGGCAAAACGTCTGTGATCTTGAGTGCATCTTCACATTTATCACTAATTAGTTTTGTTTCATCATTTTGCAAACTGCTCGAAAATACTGTGAGAAAGTGAGTTTGAAATTATCGATATTCCTCTAATGTTGTCGGTGGTAACGGAGAATTGATGTTCATAGCGGCTCATCGTCACGAATATAGTATATTAGCGGTAGTTTCCAAGGAGAGGCGAGATTAATCTGGCTAAAGTCCACGCTTCGGCATTCCATCATAAGCGACTAAGGTAGCTATGTTCAGATCTGATCGAGAAGGTTGTGCGAGTGAAGACTCAGTCGAAATTGGAGATGCCTCCTTCTCATTCCATCGTTTTATGCTGAGTGCAATTAGACAATATTCTGAGATCGCTTTGTTTTTATCTCATGTAAATGGCTTCTAAGCCGTCAATATAAAGATATGCAGAACCGTTATTGAGTAAGAGTTTGATTACCAGCACTACATTAAAATTTGCTTCCGTTGGGAATAATGTCAGAGCTTTGGGAGTGCAGCATTCGTTGAGAAATCTTTTGTTCAGCACGTAGATTTCTCAGTCGAATGCCCCCTGCGTTTTTTGGAGTGGACCTTCCCCAAAATAGCTTAATCAAGTAAGTGAATGTTTATGTGAGTGGCAACCTCAATTATCATATTCACTGCATCGTCAATTCCCTGAGTACTGACAAGGTTGCAGATTCCACTCCATGTTTTGAATTTCAGTTGCATAAAGAAGTATCAGATGGATTTGTTGCCATCCTCTTCGCGTTTAGGATGCTGTACTCAAGTTTGATCGCTCTCTTTGATACAGGATGTCTTGGAAACTGAAAAAAAAAAATGCATTTGTAAAGGCGGGTTTGTGTGAACTCCTCCTAAGCCGTTTCAGCAGAAATAAAGGCGACACTTTCGTGCTTTCACCGAAATTTCTTTTCATATCCTAGAGCTCCGTTCATTCAACAGTTTGCTTCGATATAGCAAAGGCTTTCTGATATTCTATTCGCAAATGGTTTCTTAATTTTGAGTTCTGCACTGCTTGCAAGTCAGCACCAGCTTCAGACTGAAAGGAAGGTAGGACTTCAAGCTGACCTGCTTAATTCCTTTGCTTCCTTTATCTGTCCCATATGGAATTAACTACCATCTGATGTAATGTGACTTCTACCTCTATTACTTTAAACGTTTTTTTCGAGCAGTATAGTCCGTGCAGTGTATGCACTGTGCAGCAGTTGTAATTACTTGTTCCCACAAATCTGTCGCTTTTTTGCTTCACTGCCTTGTATTTCCACTTTCGTTTTGGTCTCTAAATATATAGCCACATGCATTCTTTCTTGCAGAATAAACGCTTATCATTTTTATTGTCGCTCTTATTATGAGCACTCCCTCGCTCTCTCAGAAAGAAAAACTTTGGAGAGGGGCGCTTTGTGGTGTTATTTGAAAGCAAGCAGCACTTTCAGCTGAAACGAACGGGCAACAGATGAGCGAACAATTTCGCCTGTAAGCGAACACAAAATTTTGGTTCCCATTAGTGCTCAGGGACTGGGAGTGCGAGGTATTCTCGTCGACTCCAAAGGAGTGCTTCGAGCCAGCCCACGAGAATAACTCTAGGAGTCTTTGACATCATTTTCAGTTAGGAAAGGCGACGATAATTCCACGGCTTTAGTGGAGTGGATGAAATCTGAAGAACATGCTGACTGTTCGAAAGACGCGGCGAATCAGTGAACGATAATTTGGTGGACAATATGGACGTCGACGAAAGAAAGGGAAATGGAAGTTGAAAATTGCTTCTTCAGTTGACTGCTGCGTGTGCTGTATGAAGTCTTCAAGATGGTAGATCAACGTTCTGTCAACGGTTATTTTAAAACAACGTCTTGTAGAGTGGGAAGTGTTGTACAGCACGTCTACATTGAAGCGGTACGGATGGGTAAAGACTACTACAAAACGCTGGGCATATCAAAGAACGCCTCCGAGGATGAGATCAGAAGAGCTTATCGTAGAATGGCGCTGAAATACCACCCAGATAAAAACAAAGAGCCTGGAGCTGAGGCTAAGTTTAAAGTGTGTTTGCATTTCGGTGTAGCAAATGGAGAGATTACTACTGCTTCGTCAGTAGGACACAGGTCAGGGATAGTGAGGGTAGAAGATGTTTCAAGGCTTGGGCTTTGCGTAACCTATCTCAGACTGAAGTCTTTTAATGAAATGCTAGACTCTAATCTGCTATTACAAAGCTACAGGCGCTTGTGTATGCAGATGTGGGTTAGAGCGTACAAGAAACATAGTCACAATATCGAATGACTATATATTTCTTGACCAGTGTATTTGGGGAAATGGCTGGAGGTGCAACAGAGGAGGAGGAGTATAGGCATTTGATATATTCACAGTAATTCTACATCACCTATCAGTGCTCCTCCTTGTGCTTTCGACGTCACGCATCAGATATACAATAGCGTTGAATGGGAACTGTTGGACAACAAAACGACACTTGAAGGGCTCGGGTGTAAGGCATATGGTCATGCCCATTTGTCCTGGATGCAAATATTTTTGCTCCTACATTTAGCACTGAACTAGGTTGAACAAGGTATTGGTCGTCAGAGCAGAGCTGTGACTGAAAGTAGCGTTCACTGTTCAGGAAGTCGCCGAGGCGTACGATGTGCTGTCGGATCCTAAGAAGAAGGAAGTTTATGACAATTTCGGTGAAAGTAGACTGAAAACAGGAAGCGGAGGAGCACCCGACTCCTTTCACTATGAATTCGAGTCAGTGATTTTGAAATAATTAAAAAATTCAACAAGGCACATTGACGTCGATGTATCACTATGCTAGTGCTCTATTCATTTCACGTGCTGTCGCAACCTGTTATGCGGGAAAGCTTCGACTATGAATCCACCCGAGAACAGGCACAAGCAGAATTACTCTAAAGGATGATGCAGCAAGTGGGGAAATTCTGGGAATAACAATTTTTGCAGGCTGGTCTTGGAGATAGCAGATAAGTGCTAGGAAGAGCCTGGTCAATAAAATGGGAGCTGTGCAAAAACGGTACCGTACCTTTTCACCTTAAACGCATACTAAAACGAGTCCAATACGTGCTTGCAATGTTTCCTCAATGCCAACATGCGAAGAAATGGTGGCATTAACCTCAGTTTTTACTTACTTCGCGCAGATTGTCTCCGAAAAAAATGCGCTGGTAGGCACTGCTATACAGTTTTTAGAAACAATCGGCCGGTCGTTTACACTTATGCGCGGTTCTGGTGACAATGATTTTATGGTTGCAACATAGCTTGCGTAGTTAACATAGTTAACATGCTTGCAGATAAAAAGACCGTTTAGGATGACGTCTCTTGTTCTGAAGTCCTTAAAGTTCGACCCATTTTTGAGGTCATGAGAGCCTTAGAGTGGCTTTTTAGTTTAAAACGAAACGTATTTCACTCGTTTATTTTAACGTCATGGTGCGGGAACGCACAGAAGTATGCCAACACCAACAGCTAGAAAAAGCGGTGTGCAAAAAACTACAGTTCGGTCGAATAGGCACGCGATACTTGAAAGCAGTAATACTGCTAGATCGAAACGATAGAGCTGGAGCTAAAAGTCGGAGAGATGGGTCATCAAAAATATTGGTGGGAAACACACTCCAAACCCGTACTACACGAAACTGGAAGCTTGGAGAACGTTGTTCATGCCGAAACGTTTACTGGCTAATTCAATTTGCTGCAACGTAGAGCACGAGCCAGGGTGGATTGGAATATTTCTGAAGCGGGATGCCGGAAAAGTCACCACAGTTTGCAATAAGTCGAGTCAAATTTTAGCCTCCGGTATTCTAGTGACCTAGATTATAGATCTCTTGTTCGGTATGTAGCTTTGACTCGGTTTCGACAAGAAACCTTCAGCTTCGACATATTGACTATACACCGATTTGTATGGTTTGTATGGTTTACGCACTATTTTTTAGCCATTCTACTAAACTCTTATGAATGAGATGTCATTCTGTTGACGAGTTTTTCTTCACTAGCCCTGTTGCGTTTGCCGGCCTCTAGCATTTTAGTGATTATCAGTTTTGTGGCATAGCATCTACATATCGGAATGCTGTATCTTGTTCCTATGTTTTCCGATGATCACTTGATTGCATTCTCTAGAAACGAAGAAATCCGCCTGCATGAGAAGCCAGAGGTACAATGATAGTGACAGTGGTGTTTTTTACAACGGTGAGAATATCTTTTGTCAAACTGTGGTTATGTCTATCGATAGAACGACTTGCAGCAGAAAGTCTAAGTCAAACGGACATTTGTGCGATGGCCAGGCTCCTCAATTAAAGGCCACATTCTTTATAATGCTTTCGCCTGACAAATGAGTGGCCGCGCTTAGTGCATTGCTGGTGACCATTTCAGGGGTGATCCGTTACAAATGTTCAGCCAGTTCTTTAGAAAGGAGAAGCAGTTTGCTTCGTTTTTCGGTGGAAGCGGTGGCTCTAGCATGTTCTTCGGGACAACCTCTCTCGAGGACGACATACTCGCTTTTGATGGTACGGTTCATTTGTACAACTTGTGTGGGTAATGAATAGTGCAGTTATTGGGAACTGCAAGAGTTCCGCAAGTCAGATTTGTTGATTTTAATCGTGCGCTAACGGGAGAAAAAAAAACTACTCACTGCATCTCTCATCTGCATGGCCCGATAAACTGAAGTGGCTTCACCTACAATCCGACCAAAATACATATGTAACAAAGGGCTGAGGGTTTCCAACGTTTAGTGAACGTTTGCGACCGAGGAATGTGCAGAGATTCTACCAAATTCACGCGCGAGGTATCTTATAACAGCTATGTAGCGATCGTATTTGAAGCTTCAGTTGACCTGTGCAAAAAATTTTCAAACGCACTCTCGAGATTCTTATTCTCGTATGATAGGGATTCGTACATCGAGTGCAGCGTTATGAGTTTGGGCAGTACGACTCTGAATTAACTCAGCCATATACTAATGCATCATTTCTCATTCACGACATCCTCCTTGTCGGTGCTTTTCCTCGCCGGTGGTTGTGATCGCAGAATGCTCTTTAGAAAACATTTTAAAATTCATAAGATGTAGAAGATGGCGGAATTGAACTTCAGCATGGGTGCTATAAAGGTGGGTTTCCCTTTCCATGGGACAGTTAGAGCTTAAGGGAAGAAAATGTAGCTTGCACACCAACTTCTGGCTTCTTGGCTCTTCTGTTTGATCTAATCACCTAGTTTCCTGTCTCAATAGCCTATGACGACGCATTATCCTATGGTTTCATTTCACTTGTACATTGAGGATACGTGCTAACGAAGCAAGGAGGAATATCTGCTCACTTCGTTAGCATTTCGTCCCCCTTTGATAAGCATCTTCTGAATCTGCTGCAATTAAGACGGAATTCTTTTTTCCTTGCGGCCATGGGGGCGGGGGGGGGGGGGGGGGAGAGGAGATGGAGGAAGTAGCACTGTCGCCAGAAAATCACCACCCACATTTTCACTTAACAACTAACTGCTTTTCTATATGCTCGTTCGCCACTTTTTCCTTGCGGATTATTTCACACGGTGGTAGCCTCACACTTCACCCCATCTATTTCATCTACCACTCTGTTTCCCACCAAGCGTCCAGCATATATCCCTCATGCACCAAACTATTATGTCACTGCTTGTGCTTGCGTTCCCATCGCGCCTCGCATTTGCCTTTTCAATTGTCTCGGTTTCCAGTTCCCCCCCGTCGCACCACGCTGTTTTTTGACAACACTTAGCTGTCACTAGCACCACAGTTTAAAAAGCCTTTTTCATCTAATTTGATCCGTCAGTTTGCCTGAGAGTTTCGTTCAATCCCACTGTTATCTGTAACGGGCGAGGGAATGAGATTGGTAAACGTGAGAAAGAAAGGAGAAGGAAGATCATTGTGTGGATTGGCCTTGACATGGATGCTTCCACTACTGTTTCCTTTGCAACACATTTCAATGATTTTTCCTAACATTGAGTACTGCCGTCAGTATCTATTCCCGATCTTCCATTTATTATACTCCACCACTGAGAGGAATTGCGAAGGCTAGGTAGATGAGCAATTCATTGTTTCGTTGCTCGAAAGTTAACGTTCAGACATACCGTGTCGGTGGTGAGTGTGGCAGGTGTGGTCGAGCACGTCACCATGAAGCAGGAACCACCGGTGTATCATGATGTAACCGGTTTCACTTGAAGACGTTCACAAGGGGTGTACGAAGAGGTATGAAGATTACTA